>MCJB01050445.1:5024-41612 GCA_002018475.1 Nicotiana obtusifolia
ACTTCGGCGAGTTGGGGAGGTGGCGTATGAGCTTGCTTTGCCACCCAGTCTGTCGAGTGTACACCCAGTGTTTCATGTTTCTATGCTCCGAAAGCATATTGGGGACCCGTCTCAAATTTTGGACTTCAGCACGACTCAGTTGGATGACAATTTGACCTATGAGGTGGAGCCAGTGGCGATTTTGGATCGTCAGGTTCGAAAGTTGAGGTCCAAGGAGATAACTTCAGTGAAAGTCCAATGGAGAGGTCGGGCTGTGGAAGAGGCTACTTGGGAAACCGAGCAGGAGATGCAGAGCAGATATCCTCACCTATTTGAAACTTCAGGTATATCTCTTGACCCATTCGAACGTTTTTTTAAGAGGGGGAGAATGTGATGACCCGGTAAATCGTCTCATGGGTTCCTGCTCTGTCTTCCCCAATATCTGTATCATTATACCTTGTTATCAGTGTTTTAGGTAATTTAATTGAGTAAGTTGCATTCGGAGTGAAATCGGTAAGAAATGAGACACTTAGTCTCTTTCAAGGAGGCTTAAGTTGTAAAAGTCAACTGTATGTTGACTTATGAGTTAGAAGGCTCGAATGTGAATTCCGATGATTCGGTTAGTTTCGGGAGAGGATTTATGACTTAGGAGAGTGATCGGAATTAGTTTTGGAGGTTCCGTGTAGAATTAGGCTTGAATTGGTGAAGTTAGAATTTTGGCGATTTCCGGTTGATAGGCGAGATTTTGATCCGAGGGTCGGAATGGAATTCCGAAAGTTGCTATAGCTTCGATATGTGATTTCTGACTTGTGTGCGAAATTTCAGGTCATTCGGACGTGGTTTGGTTGGGTTTAGATCAAAATAGCGACTTAGAGGATTTTGAAAACCTTAGGCTTGAATCCAACGTGAATTGGTGTTGATAAGTTGTTTTGAACGTTCCGAAGGTTGGAACAAGTTTGAATAATGTTATGGGATATGTTGGCGTGTTTGGTTGAAGTCCCGAGGGCCTCGAATGAATTTTGGATGGTTGATGGAGTTTAACTTTGGCATTTTAAGAATGTGTCGATGTCGTCTCTTCAAGAATAAGTGGTATAATATTATGCAAATGGACTCCAAATTAAATTTTAATTGAAGTATTAGATCAGTATCAAAATTTCGGAGTCATAGCAAAAAGAATCATCCAATTCGTACATCGCATGAGAAAGTTATGCCTATTTTCGTGTCAAGGAAAAAATCTGCAGAAATGTCAAATTTGCGATCGCAAATTGACCGCAAATCAGCTATGCGAACCGCAAAATTGACATGGAAATCGCAAACTGAGGCAGAACTTGGGGCGAGGTTCGCGATTTCTGGGTCCAAAAATGCGAACCGCAAACCTGTTGTGCAATAGGTTTGCGATTCGCATAAATGGCCTGTCAGGGGTGTTTTAACCCGATTTTTGATACTTTTTAAGTAGAACTCAGTGCTCATTTTGCCCTACAAGACCCATATTCGTTACCCACGAAGAGGAACACCTCCAAACACCATAGAATCACAACAAATCAACTTCAAAACCATATCCAAAGGAGATTATCTCGTGTAAATTCTTAAAGAAGGGGGTTTGACCATTCTAAACATATTTGGAGCTAGAGAGCTCAGATTGAAGCAAGTCTTGAAGCAATTCTTGGAGGGTTTCCAAGAAAAACATTGGGGTACGTATTCCTAACTCAATTTTGAAGGAATTACCTAAGATTATAGCTGTTTTTAGCATTTTTACTGGTATTTTGAGTTGGGAAAATGGTGGAAACCCTAAAGCTTAGATTTGAGGGTTAGAGGTCGATCCGGTGTCGGAATTCGACAAATTTTATATGGTTGAACTCGTGAGGAGATAAGGAACCCGTTGAGGTGATGATTTCTGAATTTTGAGAAGTGGGCCCGGGGCTCGGGTTTTGCTAATTTCGAAATTTCTTAGTAATTTCGATTGTTTTCGCTTGGGCTTTGTCCCCAAGACATATTGTGATGTAATTGTTCTGAATTTGGACAGATTCGACGCACGTGAAGGACAATTCAAAGGGCAAGGGCGTCGCGGGCTAAGGATTTAGCTGATTTGAGGTGAGTAATATTTGTAAATGATGTCCTGAGGGTTCGAAACCCCGGATTGCACATCGTAGTGCTATGTTGAGGTGAGGCACATGCTCGATGATGAGCATGGGGTCGTTTACTTCTGGGGATTGTGACTTGGTCCATCCCGATTTATGATTTTACTACATATGTGATTGAAACTTGTTTGATATCATCATGATTTGGGCTTGCAATATTTGGGCATCTCGCCGGTTATGGAACCCTTCAGGGGTATTTGTCATTGTTTATTTCATCATATTATTTGGCATCTCGCCGGTTATGTGAACCTTTCAGGGGTATTATTTGGCATCTCGCCGGTTATGTGAACCCTTCAGGGGTATTGTTGCTGAATTGATTCATTTCATAAACNATTTTTGATGCTTTTTAAGTAGAACTCAGTGTTCATTTTGCCCTACAAGACCCATATTCGTTAACCACGAGAAAAACACCTCCAAACACCATAGAATCACCATAAATCAACCTCAAAACTATATCCAAAGGAGATTTTCATGGACAAATTCTTAAAGGAAGAGTTTTGGTCATCTTAAACATACTTGGAGCTAGAGAGCTCGGATTGAAACAAGTTTTGAAGCAATTCTTGGAGGGTTTCCAAGAGAATCATCCGGGTAAGTATTCCTAACTCAATTTTAGAGGAATTACGTCAGTTTATCACTATTTTTAGCAATTAATTGGTGATTTAAGTTGGAAAAATTGCGGAAAACCCTAAGGCTTAGGTGTGAGGGTTAGAGGTCGATCCGGTGTCGGAATTCGACAAATTTTATATGGTTGAACTCGTGAGGAGATAAGGAACCCGTTGAGGTGATAATTTCTGAATTTTGAGAAGTGGGCCCGGGGCTCGGGTTTTGCTAATTTCGGAATTTCTTAGTAAATTCGATTGTTTTTGCTTGGGTTTTATTCTCTCAACATATTGTGACGTAATTGTTCTGAATTTGGATAGATTCGACACACGTGGAGGCCAATTCAAAGGGCAAAGGCATCACGGGCTAAGGATTTAGCCGGTTTGAGGTGAGTAATGTTTGTAAATGATGTCCTGAGGGTTTGAAACCCCGGATTGCACATCGTAGTGCTATGTTGAGGTGAGGCACATGCTCGATGATGAGCATGGGGTCGTTTACTTCTGGGGATTGTGACTTGGTCCATCCCGATTTATGATTTACTATATATGTGATTGAAACTTGTTTGATATCATCATGATTTGGGCTGCTTGCAATATTTGGGCATCTCGCCGGTTATGGAACCCTTCAGGGGTATTTGTCATTGTTTATTACATCATATTTGGGCATCTCGCCGGTTATGTGAACCCCTCAGGGGTATTATTTGGCATATCGCAGGTTATGTGAACCCTTCAGGGGTATTATTTGGCATCTTGCAGGTTATGTGAACCCTTCAGGGGTATTGTTGCTGAATTGATTCATTTCATAAACTCAGTTTTGAAACTTAAATGTTATTTTCAAATGATTTTAATGGGATCGGGTGGCACGCCGCCATGAGATGTGACATGCATGGATCGGGTGACACGCCGTCACGAAATATTGCGCTACTGAACCCCCCACAGTTAGCGTCGGGTACTCAGGGAACGGGTGGCACGCCGCCATGATAGTCATGACTTGCATTGCATTGCATCGCATTGCATTTTTGGTTGTGTTGGTGTTGTCTCCATTTACTTCACGTTATCTATTTGAGATGTTATCGGTTCCGCCCCAAGGTATTGACTACTATTGTCAGGGTGGTGATTCAGAGACTACGAGGTAGCTGTTGGCGTTCGCAGCCCCATATCTCTTTTATTTTGTTGTTTCCACTTTCTTCAAACAATTGTGCCAAAGATATTGTAATAGTTATTTTATTATTAGGATTTTATTAGTGGCTCATGACTTTGTGACACCCCGATCTGAGGGCTATAGTCGGGATGGTTTACTATATTTTTCCGCAATTTACTGTTATTAAACCATACTTATATTATTTTCGTATTATTTAACTGTTAAAATGAAGTTAGTTTGGATTGGCTGGCCTTGTCTTCATGAGAGGCGCCATCACGACCGGGTTGGGATTTTGGGTCGTGACACAAGCTAACATGGAAAACAAGATAGATCTTCCACCAAGCTAGGATATCAACATCGTACGCCACGTTCCTAACGCGCTTCACAATGGACAGAGGACCAATGTATTTTATCAATATGCAAGAGTCGCTAGTCCTCACAAATAGGTATCACTTTGGGCTTTTCATCACCACTTTGTCCTATACTTGATATTCCATGAAACAGCGGTTCTGATCAGCATGCTTCTTCATCTGCTTCTGGCCCTTCTCAAGATAGCTCCATACTGTCTCCTGGTTCTACTTCCATTCCTTCGAGAAGCTGGCAGCTCTTGGAGATATTGACGGGAGGAGTGTTGTGCCCGATAACAATTTCAAAATCCATCTTATTGGTACTCGAGCTCTTTTCAACGTTTAAACACAACTGAGCAGCATTCAAGAGCTTCACCCAATTCTTAGCGAGCTAGTAACAAAGTGTGGAAGACACTTCTCTAACATACCATTGAACCATTATGTCTGGCTATCAGATCGGGAATGAAAACTTGATATGTGGCTCAAGTTGGACCCAAGGCACTTGAAGAGCTAGGTCCAAAAGTTGCTAGTGAAACGAGAATTGCAATCACTAACAATATCTCAAGGCAACCCCCAATATTTGACAATATGGCAAAGAAGAGTCGATCTGTCTCTTCCACAGATACATACTTCAGAGCCGCAATAAAAGTAGCATATTTAGAAAACCGATCCACCATGACAAGAATAGTGTTGAGATCTCCAACCTTGGGCAAGCTGGTAATAAAATCCAGCGAGACACTCTCCCAAGGCCTCTTTAGGACAGGCAAGGGCTCTAAAAGCCTGCTTTGGTCAACGGTCAAACTTACCTTTATGACATACCAAGAAAGTTCTCACATATTGAGAAACACCTATGCCATCTAGGGGCCAATAATAAGCACGACACAACAGTGCCATGGTTCGTTCCTCTCAAAGGTGGCCTGCCCAAAGAGTATCATGGCATTCCTTCAAAAGAGTTCTCCAAAAATCACCTCCTTTAGGAAGATAAAGGCGGTTCCCTTTTGCTCTAAGAAACCCATCCTCCATGTAAAACTGTCGAGTTTTACCCTGCTCTCCAAGGCTGATCAAATACTAAGCAGCAGGAGCTTTGCTAGCAGCTCACATATCTGATCCTTTATAGTGGTGGCCACTTTGCATCCCTCGAGGGCGGCGAGTAGGCACTGATGCTAAGTCTGCTCTCCGACTTAGCGCATTAGAAACTTGGTTGGCCTTCCTGCTTTTATACTCCAAATTGAAGTTAAACTTGGCGAGAAGTTCCAACCATCTGCCTGTCGGCTGTTCAATTTTAGTTGGGTCATGAAATGACTGACATCTGTGTTGTCCATTTTCACAACGAACGGGGTCCCCGATATGTAGTGCCTCAGAATGCATAGGCAATGAACAATAACCAGTAACTCTTTATCGTGTGTGGCGTAGTGTTGCATGGAATCCTTCAATTTATGACTCTCATAAGCAATGGGATGACCATCTTGCAATAGAACTCCACCTAGGGCAAAATCTGAAGCATCAGTCTACTCTTCAAAAGGCCTAGCCAAATCAGGAAGTGTCAGTACCGAACTATTGGACATAGCAATTTTCAATGCATCAAAGGCCTCCTGCACTTGAGAGACCGATCCCAAGACGTTGCCTTCCTTAAAAGCTCTGTCAACAGTAGAGCAATCAGCGAGTAGTTCCTCACGAACTAGAGATAAAAGTTGCATAGTCCAAGGAACGGCCTCAGAGAATGGAATTCTTGAGCGGCGGCTAGTCCGTGATAGCCTGGACCTTCTGTTGGTCCATCTAGATCTATCCCTCATCAATAACATGACCAAGAAAATAAATCTGATTTTTATCGAAGGAGCATTTAGAAAGCTTCACATACAACTCATGCCCCCTTAGTCGATCTAGGACCATTTACAAATGGTCAAGGTGCTTCACTAAGGTCTTGTCAAATACCATAATATCATCTAGGTAGACTACCACAAACTCATGTATAAATTCCCAGAACACTTGGTTCATCAAGGTGAATAATGTAACAGGTCACTCGTCAAGCCAATCGGCATGACCAATGACTCAAACGAACCATACCGTGTCACGCAGGTCAATTTGTTTTCATCACCCTCGGTAATCCTCACTTGCCTGTATCCTGTCTTCGGATCAATCTTGGTAAACATAGTTATACCTCCCAATCCATCAAACAGGTCCTCCATCAAGGAAATAGGGTATTTATTCTTCATAGTAATCTTATTCAGGGCCCAATTGTCAACACATAGCCTTAGGTTAGCGTCATGTTTCTTTTGGAATAACACTGGAGAACCATAAGGAGACTTCTATGGCATAATAATTCCTGAATCAAGCATTTCCATCAACTGTCTTTGAATCTTTGTAAGCTCAGGTTGATATTGGGGGTAGCGCACACACAAATATACGCGGTTGACAAGTAATAAAGTAATAAGAAAGTATCATTCCCATGAGAATTTATAATAAACTAACGTCTAAACTAGTTGCGAGTTATTTGTTCAAGTGATTTTTAGGAATATAATTGTGCTTTTTTATTATAACTAGAATTACTACGAAAACTAACAAGTAAGAGAACAAGGAAGCAAACAGAGAAAACGAACACTTTAGAGCAAGTTCAATAAGATGGGGATATTCCGGGGTTGAGGGATTAATGTCTGTCCTATTGCGTTTTCCGGTTGATTCAACTACTTGATCTGATCAACAAGGTTTATTATGCTCTGAGGTTCATGCTCACGAGGTTCTTTCAGTGCTTCGTTCTCCTATTCAAAAAAAACTATCTAATATTATTCATCTATACAATTAGATTTAACTAGAATGCATATATATATCCTACAATGATAACCCAATAAGGCAACTATAATATGCCTATCCTAATCGCGAATCTATTCTCTAATGTCCAGAGTCAAGAAATGACTATATTCAATCATATATGCAATCTATATTTCCCACATTCGAGTTCAACTATAAATTCCTAGATAGTATTCTACTGTTAGCTACGCAATAAAATAATTAAGCACAAGATTGAATAAACAAATTGATATGAGTAAATGAAGTAATATCGTTAATCGTCAAACATCAATACTCAATGATAAACCGTAACCTCGTCACAAGAGGGGTTTTAGCCACTCATGATCATATGAACAATCAAACTATTATTTTGAATCATAAAAACTACAAAATACGAGGTGAATGATGGAAGATGTGATGATTCTGTGCTCTGTTTGTGTTCCTTAACCCTCTTTGCCTTTAAAATATGTCCAACCCATTCTTAGACACGTTTAGTGTGTAATTAAAGTTAAGGTCAATGTCTCCAAGTCCAAACTCTACAAGGGAACACTTTCCTCTCGGACAAGGCAAGTTGGAAAAAGCCTGGACTAGGGCAACCTTGGGACCTCGTCTAGAAAGGTGTAGGGCGAGAAGGGGACCTCACCTAGCGAGGTGTAGCGCGAGTTTGGCCTCGCCTCTAGCCAGGTGGGACGAGATCTGGGGCCTTGTCACTTTCTTGCCTTGCGCTGATTCTTCTTTCGTGCTATTTCTTATATTTTCAACACCATTGTGTGCAACACTCATTTCTTTTTGAGTTCAAATGATCCCACACATAAAATCAACTCGATTAAGCTCAAACGTTGCACAATTTTTTATTAGGATACCAAAATATAAGGTAAGTAATGCACTAAAAATATGGAAATATAGCCAAACATCAGTTGTAAAATTCTATACAGTGCACGGGCAGGTGGCTTCGCACCTGACACCAATTCAATCTTGTGATCCATAGTCCTCCTCAGCGGCAAGCACCTTGGCATTTCCTATGGTATCACATCATCATATTCTATGAAGAGCTTCTTCACAGTCACAAGAATAGGACCAAAAGAGCACTCAATGTCTTCAATGCAAAAGGAAGCCAGAAATATGGGTTCTTGGTTCTTGACTCCCTTTTTCAGCTGCAAGGCAGAAATGTTTCTGTCGAGCATCTTTCCCAATAATGTTGGAATAATCCAAGGCTATGGCCCATTAGCTACAAACATCAGCAGCACACCCGCAAATGACCATGGAATATTGTTGGTTTCCCTCAAGATTTCTAAGCTAAGTATTAAGTTGAAGTCATCTATGATTACCACGGACAAATTCATTATCCCCTCATAATGGCCAATTTTGACTGGGACTCCCTTATCTAACCCTCCAACAAGACGGGCAGGGGAGTTGATTTCCTTGACATGACCTTGGCTGTTCTCCATGACAAGACTAAGACACTCCACCTACATGGAAGATAAGTAATTGTGAGTTGCTCTTGTATCCACCATGGCCCGAACAGGTTTTCCACTGACCTGCATATCAACAAACATCAATTCCTTGCTTCTGCTGATGCAGGGCTTGCCATCAACTTCAGCACCTTCTGAACAATAGGAGCAAGGCCTTTCATTTTTCGTATACTGGCGCTAGACTCGCCCACTTCCTAGGCAATAGCATAGAGGGTATGAGAAAAGGCACATGGTGGTCCCTCTTCCTCATGTTCCTCATCTACCTCTTCTTTTTCCTCTAACTCTTCATCTTGGGTTTGTTGGGAATTCAATTTTTGCTATTGAGGACACTCAGGAGCAAGATGCGGACCACTGCACTTAAAGCAGCTAATCCTCAGCGCTGGAGGACCCTTTCTGCAATAGTTGTTGTATGACGCAACATTATTGCTGCCAGAGGAGGAATTCTTGGAGTTGCTTAGCCCTCGATCTACCTCACTTCTAATAGGACTTCCTCTACTAGGGTGGACCACTTTTACACCTTTTCCTTGAGAAGCTTGTGGTGGCATGTCCCTCCAAGACTCAACTTGATAATTAACAAGGAACTCGGAAGCTTGTATTGTCTTGGTCACTGTATCCACACTTTGCCTTTGCAATTCCATGCAGACATAGGGCTTCATTCCTTCCATAAAGGTGAAGATATTATCTTTCCCTCCCAAGTCTGGGATGCTGAACATGAGTACGAAAAGCTCACGCACATAATCCTTCACTGACTTAGTCTGGCGCAGTTCCTGGAGTCTCATGCGCACATTGTACTCAACATTCCCAAGGAAGAACTACAACCGAATGGCCGCCTTCAAATCTTCCCATATGTGAAGAGTTTCTTCACCACCTTGAAGGCCTCATTACTATATTTGCCACCAAAGCTTGGCATCCTCTTGTAAATACGTAGAAGCAGTTGCACTTTCTTTGATTCCTCTAACTCCCTGACAACCTCAAAGTACCGTTCGACATCGAAAATGAAGTTCTTGACTCCTTGGAATTTCGAGCACCATGATAGATTTTTGGTTTAGGTACTTAATCTTGTGCGGCATAGGTGCGAGGTTCACAAGACCTCCACCCAATCAATGCTGCCTCCTCAAAGTAGGCCTTGCAATAAAGCTTGGACAACATTGAATTGACCCGCCAAGTTGTCAATAGCTTGTTGCATCGCAGCCATCCTGGCCACATCTTATGTCTTTTGGGCTAAGTCATAAGCCTATTCTTGGTGTAGCACCTCAATCGTGTGTTGATCCCTCTTAGAGACTCAACTCATGTTTGCGATGTCACCTTCAGCCTGCTGCATCTTGTGGTCCAAGTCATCAAGCTATTCATCCATCTGGAACTTAGATCGAGCAAAGTATCATTGAGACATATTAGTTCCCTAACTGCCTCTTCGAGATCTACAACTCGGTCTATGTTAGTTCTCTGACCAACCATGATCAGCATTAGTATCTGTCATAATGTTTTCCCTCATCTGATACCAACTGTTAGACGACGCCTTCCTGAAATGTCTTAGAAGGTAAACGTAAGGAAAAGCACCCTACTTCCTTGTGATTACTTTCCGGCAACCGAAGGCCCCCTCTACATGCTAGACTATACTGTCAGTGCCGTACGGAAAAGCTAATGTCAGGATCACAATTTTCAATGATAGAATTGACTAAAACCTTGCTTGTTTTAATAAACAATAATGATTACAAGAAAGCCTAGTTGGTGCCAGGGAGAGGAGACATCAATATAGAGATTTGATTTCTTGTAAAAAACTTCAACGATTATACCCCCCCCCCCAAAAAATATATGTCTTAAACATAAAAACCTAAGTTACAGGAGTAGACATAAATAAGCTAGATAGTCATAATGAAAATAAAAGAAGTAAAACTACTCTATATTTACATGGTAAGGGACCTAGGCTTCTGCAAACGAAGAGCTAGTCCAGTGGCCGGCACTTGTATGGGTGGCGTCCTTGTCAATGACATCAATTAGTGCGTGCTACGCGCGGGGCGTATGCATGCTAGCGTTGGTACTGGCTGCGGGCGGGCGTTGAGGGCATTGCTTGCTAATAGGCACTTGTAAGCATTACATGTTGTTGGCCGCGAGCGCAAGTTACTAAGGAGGCAACATAGGCACAAACACACTTGTTGCTTGATGCAGCCAAGACCACAGGGTCGTCCATGACACTCGGCACCAAGAGGCTTGCCTGGGCCCCATGGGATGTAGCCAAGGGGTCATGGAGCAAGGTTAGAAAGCAGCCCATACATATGTGATGCATGAGCAATATGCAATATTATGGGCATCAATAGAAAATCTGAATATAGGATGCCACTACAAAGCAGAAAGGTAGGAGATCTCACAAGTTTGGAGTCTGGAACCAAAATGTTGCACATTTTGAATCAAGACACCAAAATAGGAGGAAAAAAGTGCTAAGGACATTTTTATGTATAACGCATGTAAACCATGCGCTATACCTTAACGGCTAGTTACCCCGTTAAGGTATAGCGCATGTATTACATGCGTTATACTCAATATTTGGACAACCATAATAGTTCACTCTATAGTGAATGTAATATATGTGTTATGTGTACAACTCATATACTGAACCATTGCCATACCTAAGCATTGGATAGTTTCTTACTTAAGACCGAACATTCATTCTTGAAAAAATCAGTCTTGAGTGAATTTGAACCAGTATACCTTTGTTCTTCAGCATCTTTTATACATCACTTTATCTTCATCAATATATACATTTTCTCTTTGAATCTTGATACAATGCCCGATAAGGAAAAAATTAGGGTTGCATTATGTTCAGTCGGTGACGTTGTGGTGGAGAATAACTCGATACACTATAGTTGTTCTTCACAGGTATTGTTAAAGGTTCCACTCACTTTGGAGTACGACAAATTAGTACCTTTGTTTTGTAAAAGAATGAGTGTGAGTAAACGTTCGGTTAATCTTAAGGTAATCGAAAGATATTCGTATTCGCTTACTCCGTAAGGTATTGCTTGTTACGCCGAGTTTAACATCAATGCCGATGAAACTCTGCAAGGTTTTTTGAGGACTCCGAATGAACACAGGGATGTTCTTGTGTTAAGAATGTGGAAAATGTACATAAAGTCTGAATACATCAACAATATTGATGTTCCGCGAAATATGGCTAACACTCTACCATCTGGAGGGGTGCATCATGGGCTATCTAAAAATTACGAATGGTACGTTTAAGAGTCAAAGTTAATACATTATTTTGTGATGGATCCAAAATATTAATTATTTTTTGGTTGTGTTGTGAAAATGAGCATCATGATGGTCTTGTCCTAACTCAGTTGGGAAATGATGATATATTGAATCAGGATATGGCAGATGCACAGAGTGAGGAAGATGGCAGTGATTATGACAATAATGTTGAGGAGTCCGGAGATGGTACACTCTTCCCTGATGATAGTGACGACAAGGAGCCACATTTCATATATGAGAGTGAGAATGAGCAACCAGATTTGACGATGGAGCATGATGCCACAATTCAGCATGCTCCGTATATGCAGACTCCACCTACCTTTAGACCAACGGCGTACGCGTCACGTGTGCCCTTTTATTTAAGGGAGATTCCATACCTTAATAATGAGCAACCAGATTTGACGATGGAGCATGATGCCACAATTCAGCATGCTCCGTATATGCAGACTCCACCTACCTTTAGACCAACGGCGTACGCGTCACGTGTGCCCTTTAATTCAAGGGAGATTCCATACCTTGATCATTTGCCAAGTATGCTAGATGTGGATTCCATCACAAGGGATCTTGATGAAATTTGTAAAGCAATGTGTGGTGAATGTAAGCCAATAGAGCTCGGTAAGAATATGTTTTCCGGTGACAAGGCTCGCCTCAGCAAGGCGGTGCAAATTTAAAGCTAAAACACTATCATGAGATCGAGGTTGTTGAGTTATCTAGGCAAAATAAGGTCGTTTGCCATAGATAGGACCAAGGTTGTAAGTGGATTCTGCTTGGGAGAAAGTTGAAAACTAATATGTGGATGGTGGGGAAATACATTGGCAAGCATACTTGTAATATCGACACATTCAACGGGGGAATCATTTTAACTTGAACGTTGATTTGATTTCCTTTTCTTGATTCCACACATTGAATCACTCATAAGGTACAAGGTGAAGAGTGTATAACATCAGTTGCACAGGTATATGGGTGTACCATTACCAAAATAAAAGCATTTCGCAGGTGTAAACGTGCGTTTGAGATTGTTTTTGGCAATTGCGATAAGTCATTTGCGGCTGTACCGAGGTACATGGCTTCTTTGCAATACTTTAACCCCGGTACAGTTGTTGAACGGAAGCATTACTGGATTCTAGACTTTCCACAAAATATATTTAGATATCTGTTCTGGGCATTTAAACCATCCATTGATGATTTTGTTCATTGTCGGCTGCTAATCTCCATAGACGGCACACATGTGTACGGAAAGTATGATATAAAGATGTTGATTACCATTGCAGTAGATGCTAATGGCCAAATATTCCCCCTTCCTTTGCTATTTGTGCCAATGAAAGTCAAGAGACTTGGACATAGTTTTTAACCACTTGAAGAAGCACATTGTGAGACAACGTTCAAGTATTTGTCTAATATATGATCGGCATGGCAGGATTTTAAGCTCTGTGCATGCTTTGGATGCATGGCTACTGTCACCGTTACAGTGTTAAGAACTTGAAGGCAACTTCCAGTGGACTTATCCGAACAAGAGGTTGCATGATCTAATATGGATGGCTGCAACAGATCCTCAAGAGAGGAAATTCTTGATGCAAATGGAATTGGTTAGGCAGGAAGACAAAGGAGCTTATCATTGGTTGAGGGATCTTAAGATTGAGAAGTGGACTCTACATACGGATGGTGGAAGAAGATGGGGAATTTTGACTACAAATATCTCAGAGTCTCTCAATGCGTTGTTGAAGTCAGTCATGGATTGCCAGTCACTGCGGCGAATGTCATTCAAGCAGCTGGCGAAAAGGTTCGTTGAGAGATTCCGCAGTTCATCCTCCTTGTCGTAAAAGGGTGTTCAAATTATGCCAAAAACGCTGCAACGGTTTGAGCGTTATAGGAAGCAGTCACAGTGGCATACATATATGCAATGTTGCAGTGACCAAAATATTTTTGAAGTCGCACCAACTTGTATCGAGACCGAGGTAATAATACCCACACCATTAATGAGAGCACATGATTATGTTCATGTGGTAAATGGTCAATTTATCACATGCCATGTTCTCATGCCATGAAATGCTTTCAACATACTCGGTTTGCAGGGACGGCGTATGTTGATAGACAATAAAGTGTGGCTACATACGCAAACACCTATAGCGGGCACTTCCAACCATTGGGTTCTAAGTCTCATTGGCCGCAGGAACCATTTGCAATGGTTTGTAACAAGGACTTTTTTGCGTCGCAGGGCAGTGCAGAAAAAATGCGGATACCGAACCAAATGGATGCTGGGGATACCATATATGAGCGTAAAAGTGGTCTCTGTTCCCAAACAGGGCACATTCCCATAAATTTCCTACAGTTAGTTTGGGACGCGGTGACAATGCAGCTCCCGGTGGCACTTCATCCAACATTGGCAATTATTAAGCATATTATTAGTTTTTTCCAGCAGTATATTTAGTAGGAATAAGTGTCTATAATGGTGTGTTTGCAGTATCAATGAAATAAAACTGTATGTACAATAGTGTTAAGTCTAATTAACACTTAGCATTGAAAATTCAATAGAAAACTTAACAGAAAAATTAAAAAAAATTGATTCGTCATTATTGTCACTGTCCACTAATTCATCATTACTTTCGCCCGTGTCTTCATTGTCATTTTCTTCATCTTCTTCGTCATTACCTTGTTCGCATCCGTCCCCACCGAGGGCATCATAATCTAGCCCCCAATTGACACACATTTCTCATATTTCATCGCTATTATCAATAAGACCACTTGCTTGGTTTCCACAACAATATGGCACATGCAGTGCATACAGGATAATCAAGATCCCTATGCAATTTTTCATTCTCTAATAAAGCCCAACGTTGATCCTCCGTCCCTTGTAGGTAGTTAAGATCATCCATTGCATGATGAACGGTTAGTGCCTTTTCCATCTCTAAAATCACCTTCATCAAATGCCAAATAACTTCTAGTTTGTCTATGTGTGTGGAAATTTAGAACGTTGAATACAATGCTTTTGGTACAACTAGCCCATGCCAACGATATAATACTTTATAATCGCACCTTTTTGAGTATAGGGGAACCCGTTGTAGCTTTTCACCCCAAATTTGCACATCTTCAGGCTATGTAGACTACGCCTCCCCCTCAATAATGTGCCCTACAATTTTGAGATCTATATGTATATTGATGGATTTATTTTCTGAGGGATGTAAAACACCATACCACTTATCTTCCACCAAATCTGTATAGCTACCTAGCATATTTTTTTCAAGAAGGGGATCGATTGTGTTCTGACTCGTTCCATGTGGATATTTTGAGCTACCTTCACCCTTTTGCCTCTTCTTAAACCACTTATTAAATATAAGTGGCATTTTGCAAACGATTACTTAAATGAATAGCTGGAAAAAACATTGGTTTTACTTAAGAAGAACCAAAGTGGAGGTAGTTCAACATGACGCATGTACAATATGCGCTATTAAATGCACGTCTTGTCTTGTCCACATGAATAGGCATGTACGCATTTTTACCGTAATGATTCCTTTAATAGAAAAACATGGCGCTTAAACAATATGCGTTATGCAGCAGTTCAGAAAGAAAATATATAAATTAAATGCACTCCTTATCTTATCTACCTAAAAAGTTATGTATGCACTTGTACCGTAATGATTCCTGTAATGACCCGACCAATCATTTTGAGCTCTAGCGTGTCGTTCAGCGGTTTGAGACCTTGAGTAGTTTCAGTTCATGTATTATGACTTGCACATGTAGTCGGATTCGAATTTTAGGAAGTTCGGGGCGGGTCGTATTGAGCTCTAGCGTGTCATTTAGCGGTTGAGACCTTGAGTAGCTTCGGTTCATATATTATAACTTGCACGTGTAGTCAGATTTGAATTTCGGGAAGGTCGGGGTCGATTTGGAAGGACAATTCTCAATTCAGAAGCTTTAAGTTGAAAGAATTGACCTAGAGTTTGGCTTTTGAGTAAACGACCTCGGAATTGGGATTTGAAGGTTCTAATAGGTTCGTATATGATTTTGGACTTGGGCGTACGTTTGGGTTGAGTATCGGATGGTTCGGGAGCGTTTCGACGCTTATTATGAAAAATTGGCATTACGAAGGTTTCAGAATATCCTTTGTATTGTGAATTCTGACTTGTACGTAAAATTTAATGTCATTCTAGAATGTATAAGTATGATTGGGATGCATTGTACGAAGTTTGAATGTTTGAAAGTTAAAGAAGGACTTTGATCATCGATTCATGGTTTTGATGTTATTCGTGGCGTTTTGAGCCTTTAGACAAGTTTGGATAAGGTATTGGGACTTGTTGGTGTGATTGATCAGTTTCGGTGTGGTTTCGAACCATTTCTCCTAGTTTTGCAATAGCTAGTGCTGGTGTCTAGTGTTGTTCTTAGCGAACGAGAATGGAGGCACGCGTTCACGAAGAAGGATTTTGGCTGTTGGGATTTTTGTGGTGCGCGTTCGTGACTGTTGTCTCACATTTGCAAATGTTTGGACGGTAATGTTACGCATTTGCAATATCAGCTTCACATTCGCAATGATGAAGCTGGCCTGGGGATTTGGCCTTCATGTCCGCGAAGGCGTGGACGCGTTCACGATGAGGCAACCTAGTGAAGCATCGCGTTCGTGAGACTTTTGTCGCATTCTCTAAGAGGATTTTTGGAGCCGGAGTTGGTTGAGCTTCGCGAACGCGAGAAGAGTGTCATGTTCGTGATGAAGGGTCGCCTAGCAGTGTGTAAGTTTGGAAATTTTGGGTCATTTTATCTCAATTCTTCCATGGGAGCCGAGCTTGGGGCGATTTTGAAGTGCCATTTTCATCATATATGATAAGTTATTCCTACCCATTGTGAGTTAAATACATGGATTATATGTGAATTTTAGAATGAAAACTGGTAGAAATTGTGGTATTTTAAAAGAAAACCTAGAATTTATATTTTTTTTATTTTGACCACAAAATTGACATGGAATTTGGAATAAATTATATATTTGAGTCTATGGTGCTATGAGTAATGTTTATCTTTGAAAATCTTTGGAATTCGGGCACGAGGGCTCGGGGGTTGACTTTGTTGACTTAACGAGCAAAGTTGGAAATTGTTATAAATTGTTAAATTATGAGTATTTTAGTATATTTTTATTGGTTTGCACGCTGTTTGATTAGTTTTGAATCATTTGACATCGGTATGAGGTTTGAGAGAGGCGTTAGAGCCGGTTGTGGAATTTCGGAGCAAGGTAAGTCTCCTGTCTAACATTGTGAGGGGGCAATTAACCCATAGGTGATGTATTTGTTATGTGTTACTTGTTGTGGGGGATACGTATGCACGAGGTGATGAGAGTCCATACGTAGCTAAAATCATGCTTATGTCTAGGTAGACTTTGGACTATACCATGTGATATTTGTATTACCTCAACTCAACTTACTAGTCTAATTACCCAAACCTGTAAATGTGAGTTGATTAGAGATCATGCCAGGTCGAATCTTGATACCTTGAGTTGTTGGGCGGGCTATCTAATTGTTGGTAACAATTATGCTTATTTTATGTTCTTGTTCTTGTGTTGCAAAGACATAACTCGTAATTCGATAAGTTTTTCCTTTTTCTACGGATCGGGCCGTACGACCTCGGCATAACTCGTGCGCAATACGGCTAGGAGTCCGAATACTAATGAGATTTCCCTTTGATTGAGATCTGGCAGTTACATGATATGCCTCATTTTGTTTGAGATAGCACTTGATATCCCTTACTGGTTTGAGGAATCCTTTGATATCTCTTATTTGTTGAGATAGTACATGAGATCTGAGAAGTGTATGCTGTCATCAGGTTGGAGGATTTTGTTAGTTACAGTTTTTACTTCATTATTATTGTTGTGTTTCATACTTGTTTATAATTTATTATATTGATTTATTAGACCACTAGTAAGTGTCGATGTCGACCCCTCGTCACTGTTTCTCCGGTATTAGGCTACGTACTTACTGGGTACGCGTTGATTTACGCACTCATGCTACACTTCTGCACTTATTGTGCATGTACTTTTTATGGTGATTTGGGCACGTAGACGTAGTTGCAGAGGGGACTTTATGGTGAGTTGTATTACATGTTACGATCCGTAGCACACAAAGTTTCTATCATACTTATTTACTTTATCATGTCTATCTTATATTCGAGACAGATGTCGTATTGTTATTGTACTTCCTAATAGATGTTCATGCACTTGTGACACTGGGTTTTGCGATGTTATAGAAATTCGCTTGTGGTTTTGCTTAATATTGTTATTTTTCTATTTTATATCTCACTAAAATTATATGTACCCATGATTTAATGCATTAATTTCTTTATCTAATAAAATTCATGATTTCAAAAATAATAAAATTAATAACTGAGTTGATAATTCGTCGTTGGCTCGCTTAACGGCGACGTTGGGCACCATCACGGCCTATTATGGGAATTGGGTCGTGACTGGTTTGTATCAGTGCACTAGGTTCACTTAGGTATGACGAGTCATGAGCAAGTCTAGTAGAGTCTTGAGGATCGATACGGAGGCGTTTTTAATTATCTTCGAGAGGCTACAGAGCTGTTAGGAGAACTTCCCTTCCTAATTGCTCGTCGTGCAATTTGATTTCATTGAAGCTTAAGTCTTTATTTCCTTCCTACTCATCCTTACACTATGTTAAGCGCTTGTTATCAATTGAGCATCAAGGATTTTTAGTGATGTTGTATTTGTTTCCCTGCGTACACGAGCAGAAAATCATCGTCGCCTTGTGGAAGGGTGTTCTGTCATCTCAACTTAGTGGTAGTGTTGTCTACAGTTTGAGGCTATGCGCAGTGTATTGTGATGTTCATGCGTTGTTATCTCAGTGCTGGTGTAAATGGTGGGATGCTTAAATATGTGTCGCGGTAGTGAATGACTCAAGAGGAAGATTATTCAGCTCATGGTCTAGAGGTTCGGTATTCAATTCCAGCAGAGAAGAGGCAATTAGACTATGGATGTTCAGTCTTTGGTTGACGGAGTAGCGAGATCGGATATTTTTAAACTTGGTGCAATTCTTGTTTGTATTTTTGTTTGATTGTACTTGTTTGAACGCATAAAGGCTCCGCGGTGTGATGGTGTTCATTGGTTTGTCTTCGGGGTTAGGTGCTGTAAAATGGTACCTAAGAAAGGTTGTTAGAGATGCCGGTGTGTGGCAGCTTCAGAGTCGAATCGGTATTTCTAGTGTTGATGGCTCAAGGAAGATGATCTTAAGGAAGCTTAGAGTGATGGCAATCAAATTTTCTAGATTCTACAGAAATGGATCGTGATTTGGAGTGGCATGACTGGCGGTGGATGATGAGAAGGGACATGGTAAGATCTGTCCCCCGGTGGTTGGGTCGCTAGTAGGTCAAGTATAAGTAGCAAAGGTTGAGTAGTTTGCTTCGGAAGATAGTTAACTCGAAATGGGAAGGTTAACGTATCATATGTATTTCGTGGTAGGATAGCCACATGCCTGGAGAATGCTTGGTGCGAATTTGGTCATGGTGAACAAAGGACTAAGTTTGTGTATTCCATTTGAGATGGTGGATTCTGTGCTTAGGAAGTTTGGATATGTCGGAAAGAGTTTGCTTGGTATGTGAAAGAACGTGAATGTTAGATCATCATTTTAGGAGGTAATATGACTTCGAGTTTTGAATGCATCGCCGGATCTTCAGTGGATGCTAATGGAAATGAACGGGCGCTAACAGCTGGTGGGCGAGTGTGGGCTCAAGAAGATTATTTGACTTCATAGTGGATGTAATCAGGGCAATATTGTTGGAAGATGCCGATATGAGGTTGCACATGTGGGCTATCCCGTGTAAGGTGTTAGGAGTTGCGTGATTTCTAGTAAATACCCTAGGAAGAATTCTATTTTCTATCCAATATGAAGTATGTACTACGATGTAAGTTGGGATCTCTTGAAGAAGATGATGTAGCGGTTAAGAGGAGGAGTCATTGTGATTTATGCATTTATGTGATTGTGGCTTAAAACTAAGTAGGGGAACCTATCGTCTACATTGGGTCGCAATGTTATGTGCTTTGCAGTATCAGGTTATCGGTACGTTGATGGATTAGTGATGGCAAAGGGAAGAAAACAGCAAAGGTAAGTTGAGCAAGGAATTTGATGGGTGTGTGCTACATTTCACCTTATTGATGTGGGAAGCTTGTGAGATGACCCGGATTTGAAACTTCTTTGTGAAGCTAATGTGCAAGGAAAAAGATTCATTCGATAGCTTCTCCTAGTATTCCTATGCTAATGGAGCACCGGTTGTTAGTGACACTTAACAACGGTTCTAGTGGGCTCAAAAATTTAAGTATGGTGCCTAAGGATTTCGGGTTCATTATGTGGCTGAGGATTGGGTTTTGCAGCAAAGTGTGAAGGGTACTTGGAGAATTTCTATGTCATCATCGGGCCTGCGGTGCAGTGTTAGAGAAATGGGATAAATAGCTTCGGATTCGCAGAAGATATAATCAGGCCAGGTGCATCGGTTGGAGATACTATTAAGTGCATAAGGAGGGTATAAAATGGCTTATGAGCATTGAGACGATGTGGTCTCGTGATTGGGTCACTTGGAATGAGTAATGTTTGAGGTCCGTTATGTGTTTTAATAGGACTATTATCTCAAAGGCGAGTCGAGAGTAAATCGGAAGAAGTTGAGTCAGTTAGTAGTGGTTTGGATCCGCATGGTTGAGGAAATGATTGGTTCCTTTGGTGTAGTAAGGCTATACAGGTGACTCGTGGTTGTACGTGCGGGCTTGACAGCCACCATAATTTGTTTGACTTGGAGGTGTTTGATTCTGATGGATTTGTTACGCGTAAATAGATCCCAGAAGAGTAATAGCGGGTTAGAACATGACTTGTTTTCTGTGTCTTTTGTGGTTATAGGAAGTTGGATGTGTGTGGCAATTCTTCTTCTAAAATAAGTTAAGTGAAAGGTTTCGGGCTGATGAAGTCTTCATTCTACTGGTGGTTCATGAGTTATGATATGTACTCTCGCATAGCTGCATGATAGGTGCAATGAGCAGTATGGAACTGGAATTTGAGGATCAAGGTTGCAATCCAATTATGACATGAATGTCACGAGCTTGGAAGAACTAGGAAGAGATTTCAGATATTCAGAGTATGTTGGCACTATTTTTGAGTCACATGAGAATGGTGTTCTATGGAAAAGGCATTGTGTGTTGATTTGTGGATTCTTGTTTGGCATTACAGAAATAGCACGGTTGGTGGCCATGGATGTGTAGCTTTGCTACCTGGTTCGGAAGGTTGTGGGGGTATCTCTCACGGGATGATCATATAAGTGTGGTGTGTCAGTCATTTAAGGGCAGAGACTGAAATCGGGTATGGAGATTCTGGTACTATCACTGCTGTGAGGGTTTATGTTTGAGAAATGCTTTCTTTCTTTGCTTGCGTACTGCGGGAGTTTGTTCCGGATTGGACGGTAGATGGTATGTGTCATGAATAGGGTCATTGTGGATCTTTGGAAGGTTATTGGCCCATTTTGGGATGATCAAAATTGGCTTGAGGTCCATTGGTAGGCCTAATGTGAATGTATATTTTATACCAAATCAGATATGCTTATTCAGCCTAACATTGCTTATGGATGAGTCTTCAGGCATAGTGGATGTTATTCCCGTTGCTGTCTATTTCATATGTTACTCCCTTATGCCATGTGGGTTGAGAGACGGCTTAATTATTCACACGTGTGGTGTGACCTTGTGTAGTTGTGGTATTATATGAGCGAGATGGCACTCGAGATGTTGGTTGTTTGATGCACCGTAGTCGTGCTTGGATTTTGTAGCGCATGACGCTATCTGTCTCCTTAGGTTTATGGTTATGCACTGGATTGCTTGTGGTCGATATTCAGGCATTTTGTGGGTATGAGCATTTTGCCTCGGTAGGTGTTTCCTTATTGATTGTTATGTGTGGATCGGGTGGCACGCCGCCAAGGGTATGATGTGTATATTGGGTTGCATGCGCAGCAGTGAGATGTTGGGCGCGGATCCTTATACTTATTTCATGTGTTTCATTTCTTACCCTTGTGATAGGTTCATGGCGTTTTTCTGGTTGATTTGAATGTTATGTGGGTTGGGTAGTTCTTTACCAGAATTCGTCTTTCCTTATTGGTCATATTCGAGTTGTAGCTTGTTGGTGCATTGATGGCGTCGTATGAGATTTTAGACGGTGTTCGCGGTGGATTATTGCCCGAGCAGCTTGTACTGGGTAAGACGAGGTTGTTGGACCTGTCAGTGCAATAGTATTTGAATAATGTATGTTGTTACACCTCATGTTTTCATACGAAAAAGTACGTCATAAGTCAATTGATGTAAGCTCATAAATGAAATCGTCTTTGAAAGTACATAAAGTAAGTTAATCATGCTACCTTAGAGGCTACAATTCTTTAAAATCATGGATAACAAGTACCAAGAGGGTTGGAAGGCTTAGAAGCTAAACAAATTGAGAAAAATAAGTTTCGTCGGAAGTCGGCAAGTTCGGAATATTATAACATGTACTTTTGGGTTGACAATAGGGTGCTTAACATGATAAGGAGGTTATTTTATGAGTTATTTTATTTGTATTATAGTCATGTGTTACATTATAAGTCGAGCGAGTTGTGGAACAAAAGTTGGGAAAGGTCATCACAAGTTAGATCCATAATGTGCTGAAAATTAGGTCAAATATACTTGGATTTACAGTATGAACCACATATCAAATTGAATATCTACGATCCTAGTTCCTACTCATTTAACCATTCGTCGATACGACATCGGAGTAAAGAGACATTCGCATTTTTGCGAGACCGCGCAAGCAGCTCCCAGACCCACTTAGGCGGTGGACGACTCTTGAACATTTTAAAGGGTTTGGACGGCTCATTTTTGGTCATTTTCGACCAAGGGCGGTTCCCAAACTCTCTCAGCACCTCTCTGACAGTCCTCCATGGTTCCAAGTCGAATTCAAGGTGGTTTTGCCTAGACCTAACATCAAAAATTAGCCTAAGTGAAGAAAAGAGTTCTATGGTGTTGTGATGCCATTAAGGATGATTGTAGGCTAAGGGAAGCTTTGGTTTCAGTTTGTTCTGATTATTTAAGGTGTGTTAACACCCTATTGCTTGGGCTTAAGCTTATTTATGTGTTGACTAAGTTATTTGGATGAAGCATTACAAGATAGAACTTGAAGTTATATAAGAAGTTGTTGTCTCTTATTGGACTATTTTGGAGTTGTGTATATGACTTCATATGGATGGGGAATATCTTGATTACAGTGTTCTTATTGTTGTTAAGCTGGTCAATAAGTTGAGTGTGTTGATGATGTTGTAAATAGGAGAGAAGCAACCACACAATACTTAGAAGGTCCATGTTGTTGTTATATTTCATTGAGTTGGTTGATGTTGCATTTATGATGGATATAAGGTTGGAATGTCATGTCGATATATATGTTATATGTTGGACTTGTTTATGGTTTTTTAAGTACAGGGGAGATTGGAAAAGAGTTGGGGTTTGATTCCAATCCAAGTGTGTCGCTCCTCGTGTTAAATAGTAGCTTCGTTACTAACATTTGTGCACTTGTTGTTGTGTAGATTGATTGGCGTTGCTAGGCTGTTGGGCGTGTTGTGTCGCTTAAGGTAGATAGTTGAAGGTTGTATGTGTTCTTGTTGTTTTGATGGACTTGGGGAAATCAAGGAAAACAGGGGAGATGCTATCCGTTTTAATATAAAATAAGCTTGTTATTCGTTCTACGATAGTTGATCATTCGTAGCTTAACGATAGTATAATTATAGCAATTGTAGATTAAAGTGAGACGAGACGAGTTCAACGTGGCCATTGGACAGACCGTGATAAGGTATGTTAAGTCTATCCCTTCTTTCCTTTTGGCATGATCCATATGATACGAACGAAACGAGCAAACGCAAAACTTTCACAAATGACTTTATTCTTAGAAGTACTAGGGGTGCCTATATTCTTGATTCCCCATGTGTCCTACTATTATATCGTCTGTTCATTGGTCTTAGAAAATATGTAAGTTGATTAAGTTTATTTCATGATATTAACCAAAGGCATATTGATCTTATGACATTCAGAGAGATCTTATTGACTTACTTCATTATGCATCGCATTCATTTACACATGTATATTGACCCATGACCAGATGGCATTATATACGCGTATATTATATGTGTATGGGGTATGGGGAAAGGTATGGCATTATATACGCACCACCAGCTGATTAGCTAGTATACGTTGCTGATTTCGCCCACAGAGGCCGAGATGATATAATGGGATGCCTTCAGAGACTTGATGATGTTATGTATGCATATAAACTATGCATAATATGACATTTATACACATATGCATGACATTATAAATGTTTCATTATTCACAGAGTTATTCAGACTTACAAGTTGAGTTCTTTACTCCATGTTTCTTTCATGTCGTTTATATACTGCTTTCATGCCTTACATACTCGGTACTTTATTCGTATTGACGTCCTTTTTGCTTGGGGACGCTGCATTTCATGCCCATAGATCCCAATAGACAGGTTGACAGTCCTCCTAGTAGGCTATCAGCTCAGCGGAAGGTGTTAATGGACTCTACTTGCTCTGGAGTTGCCTATCTGGTCAGTATGATTTTGACATGTATTGATTGGTATAGCGGGGTCCTGTCCCTACCTTTATGACGTTTATGTACTCTTAGAGGCTTGTAGACAGATTTCATGTATATGGATACTTGTATGGCCTTGTCGGCCTATGTACTGAGTATACAAATGATCATGTCGGCCTTATAGGCTTGTATGTCACATGTATAAGTTTCTATATCATGTTGGGTTGTCCTATGCCTAGTATTCTCTTATGTTTTATTCTAGTTATCTCATGACGGACCTTCTGGCCCATTTACCCATGATGGTGTGATAAGAAAAATACTTTATGTTGGTCGTCAGTTGAGTAAGGCACCGGGTGCCCGTCACGGCCCTCCGACTTGCGTCGTGACAAAAGTGGTATCAGAGCAGTTCTGTCCTAGGGAATCTACAAGTCGTGTTTAGTAGAGTCTTTTTTATGGGTGTGTTGTGCACCACACTTATAAGCAGGAGTCTACAGGGCATTTAGGCTGTCACTCTTTCTTCTTACTCTAGATCGTGTGGTAGAGCTCAGTTGTAAAAATTCAAACTCCTAAATTCTATTTAATTCCTAATACAACGATACCTATATCTAGAAAGATAGTTTGTAAGAGATTGAATGTGGTTGTGGAAGAGTTGAGTCAGAGGAACTCGATTTTGCATCAGGTTTATGATGAGTAAATGTGAGGTCTTCAGCAGATCATGTGTGTACTAAGACGTGTAAGCTCCTTTATAAGGAGCCCTAAGGCATGAATATCAATCCAACCAGCTCCTTTATAAGGAGCCCTAAGGCATGAATATCAATCCAACCATATGGTTTAAAAAGCAACAAGAGAATCAGAAGGTAGATACAATTTTCTACAAGTAAAAGAATCAAGGTGAAGAAGAGTACGAGGTACCCAGTTAGTGAAGATTATCAGTTTTACAATTCAGGCAGAGAAATATAAGTTTCTGAGTTACCTTCAACAGTAACAGAGGTATGTACAATTGGCCAGACCCATCTTAGTTATGCTCTATGGGAGCTAATAGATATTGTTTAAGAAAATGATGGGATATCAGGATCCAGGTGGGGGTTAGAGTAACCCAAAATGGTAGACGGAGACTTAGCATTAGTTGACATTTTCGAAGGATATTGCAAACGTAGTAATAGTTCTCCTTGTGAGACAGCTCGATGGTGCACTCTAGAATAGTACATTTCGATGTGAAATACTAGAATATCCAGAAAAAATTTAGATGATTTGCGCTGGAATCCTAGAAGGGATAAATATTTACCTTAGTATGGCTCTCGTCCCTAGTAAAGAGAGAATGTTAGGCGACCAGAATAGCCAGTGAGATGGTGCAAGGGGAGCTAAAAGCAAAAGAATATTTTGTTGAAGTTTCAGAATAAGGTGATAGAAAAAAATATTAGCAGGAGGATAAGAATAGAGTAAAGGAAGCATTATGAGTAAGATGTGACAAATGAGTGATAACGGTAAATCAAATTATAACACGATGATAGAGTCTATAGTCAAGTGAAAAAAAGACAAGAGGTGACAGGCCTTGAGACAATAAAAGAGTATACGCCAAAGGTCATATCCTCATTTTGAGAAATGAGTTGGTGACTCCAACGTGATTACCAAAAGATTAAGTTAGACACCCAGTAGTAACAGAAATTAGTATGGTCTAGTAAACAAGATAAAATTGAACATGGATTAGAGACCGGAGGATTTGATATTAGTCGACATCATGGCAATTTCAGAGATCGTGTTCCGACAATAATAGAATGGACAACAAAAGAATAACCTTTAAAGGTCATTCAGGAAGACGCTTCCCTAAAGCAATCACTGTGAGCAGAGTTAAGCATAAGGGATTAAGTGTGCCAATTACACTAGGTGTCACCTTCGTGCGTAAGAAATTCAGTTATCCCTGGTACAGAAAGGTTACCGCAAGGCGAGTAAGAGTCCGTGAAGATGTGAAAAGATGCCAAAGATGAATAGGTAAAACATTTATAGGTAAATCATCATAGCATTAGATGTTAGTACTCCCCTAAAGGGGGAAGATGGTGTGAAATGGTATTAAGTCGGAGTTATGTGGTTCAGGTAACTATGGAATAGTAAACGAAGAATGTGGTAGAAAGGCGAAAGGAATGAGATTGCAGTTATTCAGATCCACAGATATGATACGACTCCAGAACATTATGCAAGCACGACGCTAGGGAAAGGCAGTAAGGGTTCCAGCACTAGATGTTATTGATAAATAAGTGCAAATGAACACTTGATACATAAGGAGCCAGTGCGAAGGGTAAGTTAAGACAAAAGACATAACCCAAGAGAGATTACGCAGAATATAGATATGAGAATGGACCAATGAGTAGTCTATAGTTGATTCAGGAAGAGCCTAATTATGGCTAGAAAAGAGATCATAGATAAATCAGCAGATTGTGCAAGATAAACGTAGTGAACCCCAACATAGTGAATTCAGTCTCGCAGATATGACGTCGTAATCCTTGAGAAATATTCAGATAGGAGTTGGGATAATTAAAGGTATCATATAAGTGTTACGAAAATAAAAGAGAGTGCTATTGGGAAGGCAGTCAAAATTTTCAGTTCAGAAGCAACCCTACGAGCACAAGGGCGCGGAGTTAAGTAACTAGGGATAATTATAGGTGAGCAAGAACATAAAAAATTCGTTGGGTATATGATATAATAAGCTCGCAGCTTTACAAGAGTAAGAGGGCCTCCCCTAAGTACTACAACGAAAGATTGACTGAAGAAATAAGGAAGAAGGCTTCAACCTAAGCATAGTGACCTAAAGAGGAAATGATCTTGTAACAACAGTCTCACTACAACATTGTATGCATTCCATAAATATGTGACACCTATTGTGGCTAATGAACTGGAAGTAAAAATCAAAAGTGATATTTGAGAAAGCATGAAAGGAAATGGCAGCAAGTGGCAGAACGACCAGGAAAAGTAATTATTTAAAGGCAACTGAGAAAGCACGAAAGGAAATCTATGGTGCTAGCAAGTTAAAGGAAGGTTGTGAGTAGTATGAATAGATATGTGTAGGTCGCAAGCTAAAGTATCGTAAAGTGACAAAGTTTTAGGTAGATAGAAGTAAGGATAGAGAAGATGAGTGAGAAGGTGACAAGAATAGGTAAGGCCTCAGGATTAAACCCAGCAAAATAAGAGAGTTGATAGTTTCCGGAAGTTATAGAAAGCTCAGTATATCTTGAATTAACTCGGAGGAGTCTAAGATTAGGTACATTTAGATGAAATCGAATGCTTCCCTAATAGTAGAATAAGGGTGAAATTGTGATAGATAAAAGGATGACGCTTAGGCCTTTGATTGAGTAATGATTTAAAGAAAAGGATGTAGATTATGGATCAACATCAAGGTGGATCAACAATGGATGGATAAAAGTTACAAATTATGATATGAGATTAGGCCGTCATTATTAAGATGAACAGTAATGAGGACGCATTAAAAGACTTAGATTTATAAATATAAGATAAGCAGCGAGAGAGTAACCTGGAGTTGAGTAGAAAACCTCGATAATCATAAACTGAAGTAAGTGTTATTGTATAGTATGACCTACCTAGATTCAGTAAAGACACAAGGAGAGATAACTGAGGCTATGAAACAAAATATAGCAATAGTCGTAAGTTCGACAAAGTACCGAGCAAAGAACTTCAGTACACCTATAGATGCCCATAGGGACAGCTTGTCAAAGTTCTATATATGTTCCAAAAGTGAGGCCTAGAGATTGGCTAAAGGATGGAGGAAAAAGAAGAGAAGAGTCACATAGGTGCACATACAAGGACAAAGTCGTACAAGCTGCATGACAGAAGGTAGCAATAGTTACGAGATTGGAAGAATTCTGACAACAAATCGTGGTGTGAGAAAGAGACCTAAAGGGGGGAATACCCTGGCCTTTGGATTTATTCACAGAACAGTTGCCTAGATAGCAAGGACAGTATTAAAAGATTCGTAAGAGCTATGGGTTATGAGACTGATAAGCGCATCAACCAACATTCAACGACGAATATTCCAAAGGGGGGAATGATGTTACACCCAATGTTTTCGTACGAAAAAGTACGTCGTAAGACAATTGATGTAAGCTCATAAATGAAATCGTTCTTGAAAGTACATAAAGTAAGTTAATCATGTTACCTTGGAGGATAAAAATCTTTAAGATCATGGATAACAAGTACCAAGAAGGATGGAAGGCTTAGAAGCTAACATATTGAGGAAAATAAGTTTCGTCGAAAGTAGACAAGTTTTGAATATTATAACATGTACTTTTGGGTTGAGAATAGGGTGCTTAACATGATAAGGAGGTTATGTTATGAGTTATTTTATTCCTATGACAGTCGTGTTTTACATTTTTAAGTCAAGCGAGTTGTGGAACAAAAGTTGGTAAAGGTCATCACAAGTTACATTCATAATGTGCTGAAAATTAGGTCAAATGTAGCAGAGCTTTTCTCCAAATATACTTGGAATTACAGTATGACCCACATATTAATTTGATGATCTATGAGTCTAGTTTTGCATTTAACCGTTTGTCAATACGATATCGGAGTACAGAGATATTCACGTTTTAGTGAGACCGCGCAAGCAGCTCCCAATGGGACCCACTTAGGCAGTGAAATTATCCATGTTGTTGTTATATTTTTGTTGAGTTGTTTGATGTTACATTTATGATGGATATAAGGTTGGAATGTCATGTTACAGAGGATATGGGAAAAAGAGTTGGGGTTTGATTCCAATCCAAGCTTGTCGCTCATCGTATTAAATAGTAGTTTCGTTGCTGACATTTGTGCACTTGTTGTTGTGTAGATTAATTGGTGTTGCTTGGCTATTGGGCGTGTTGTGGCACTGAAGGTACATAGTTGAAGGTTGTATGTGTTCTTGTTGTTTTGATGGACTTGGAGAAAGCAAGGAAGAAAAAGAGAGATGCTGTCCATTTTAATGTAAAATAAGCTTGTTATTCATTGTACGATAGTTGACCATTCGTAGCTTAACGGTAGTATTATTATCTTTGTTGTAGATTAAAGTGCGATGAGATGAGTTCAACGTGGTCATTGGACAGACCGTGATAAGGATGTTAAGGCTATCCCTTCTTTCCTTTTGGCATGATCCATACGATACAAACGAAATGAGCAAACAGAGAACTTTCACAAATGACTCTATTCTCAAAAGTACAAGGGGTGCCTATATTTTTGATTCCCCATGTGTCGTATTATTATATCGTCTGTTCATGGGCCTCAGAAAATATGTAAGTTGATTAAGTTTATATCATGGTATTAACCGAAGGCATATTGATCTTATGACATTCAGAGAGATCTTATTAACTTACTTCATGATACGTTGCATTCATTTATACATGTATATTGACCCAGGACCATATGGCGTTATATATGTGTATATTATATGTATATAGGGTATGGGGAAAGGTTATGGTGTTATATACGCACCACCAGCTGATCAGCGAGTATACGTTAATGATTTCGCCCACAGAGGCCGAGATGATATGATAGGATGCCCTCAGAGACTTGATGATGTTATGTATGCATATACCTATGCATGATATGGCATTTATACACATATGCATGACATTATAAATGTTTTATTATTCACAGAGCTATTTAGACTTACAGGTTGAGTTCTTTACTCCATATTTCTTTCATGTCATTTTTATACTGCTTTCATGCCTTACATACTCGGTACTTTATTTGTACCGACATCCCTTTTGCTTGGGGACGCTGCATTTCATGCCCGCAGGTCCTGATAGATAGGTTGATAGTCTTCTTAGTACGCTATCAGATCAGTGAAAGGTATTGGTAGACTCCACTTGCTCCGGAGTTAACTATTTGGTTAGTATGATTTGGACATGTATTGATTGGTATGGCGGGGCCCTGTCTCTACCTTTATGATGTTTATGTATTCTTAGAGGCTTGTAGACAGATGTCATGTATATGGATACTTGTATGGCCATGTTGGCCTATGTTTTGAGTGTACAAATGATCAGGCCGGCCTTATGGGCCCATATGTTACATGTATAAGTTTCTATATCATGTTGGGTCGTTCTATATCTAGTATTCCCTAATGTTTTATTTTGGTTATCGCATGACGGCCCTTCTAGCCCATTTACCCATGATGGAGTGATAAGAAAGATACGTTACGTTGGTACTCGATTGAGTAAGGCATCAGGTGCCCGTCGCGGCCCTCCAATTTGGTTCGTACATATGTTCAGGTGGAAAATGTCACTAATGAGTTCAGACTAAGGCAATGGTTCATGTTAAGCATAGAGACTCCACGAATTATTGATCTATCATGTGTTTATGAGTTTATATACATCTCTTTTATCGTTGTAGTATTGTGAAGGTTGGAACCGGGCTTATATGTGTTATGAGGTATACTATGGGCATCCGGTTTGTGAAATTGTGGCTATTGTGGTTGGAGGATGTTATTGCGGGCATATAACTTATGTGTGCATTATGTGATTACAGCATGGGTGCATGGACATATTTTTTTGTTGGCGTGTTGAGGTTGATACAGTGTTCATATGTTAGAATCAGACCTGGTAGAGAATTTCGGATGTTGGAATTTGGTTGTTAGGCTTGTGGGCTAAGGTAGCAGGAAGGATCTTCAGTCGGGCTTGAGCTGATGTTCTCACATGGTTGTGGTGGTACATGTAGGTGCACGAGGTGTTAAACGGTTATTTTGGGCAACTCTGGAATGGTTCTTGGCACGTTCGAGAACAAACGTATTTTTAATTGGGGGAGAATGTAACAACCCGACCAGTCATTTTAAGCTCTAGTGTGTCATTCAGTGGTTTGAGACCTTGAGTAGCTTCATTCCATGTATTATGACTTGCACATGTAGTCGGTTTCGAATTTCAAAAAGTTCGGGGTTGATTTGGAAAGATAATTCTCAATTCCTAGGTTTGATTTTTGAGTAAACGACCTTGGAATGGAGATTTGAATGTTCTATTAGGTTCGTATGATTATTTTCGAATTGGGCGTATATTCGAGTTGAGTATCAGATGGTCCGAGAGTGTTTCGGCACTTATTGTGAAAAATTAGCATTTTGAAGGTTTTAGAATTTTCTAAGTTTGATTTGAAGTGGACTTTGGTGTTATTGATGTTTGTTTTTTGAGTGTTGGAATAGGTTCGTATTGTGATATGTGATTTGTATGTAAAATCTGGAATCATTTCGGAATGTTTAAGCATGATTCGGAAGTGTTCGGCAAAGTATGAATGTTTGAAAGTTCGATCATCGATTCATGGTTTTGATGTTATTTGTGGTGTTTCCAAACTTTGGATAAGTTTGGATAAGGTATTGGGACTTGTTGGTGTGATTGGATGGGGTGCCGGAGGCCTCGAGTGTGTTTCGGAGTGGTTTTGGACCATTTCTCCTAGTTTTGCAACTACTAGTGCTAGTGTCTGGTGTTGTTCCTCATGAACGCAGGAAGGCGCGCATTCGCGAAGAAGGATTTTGGCTGCTGGGATTTTTGTACTTCGCATTCTCGACTGTTGTTTCACGTTCGTGAAGGTTTGGATGGCAATCATATGCGTTCCTAATATCAGCTTCACGTTGCGATGAAGAAGCTTGCCTGGGGAATTTGGCCTTCGCACGCGTTCACGATGAGTCAGCCTGGTGAAGCATCACGTTCGTGAGACTTTTTCGCGTTCGCGAAGAAGAGTTTTTGAGCCGGAGTTGGTTGAGCTTAGCGAATGCAAGGGGAGTGTCGCGTTCACGATAAAGGGTTCCCTGACAATGTATAAGTTTCGAAAGTAGGGTTTTAGGTCATTTTATCTCAATTCTTCCATGGGAGCCGAGCATGGGGAGATTTTGAAGTGCCATTTTCATCATCTATCATGTGGTATGTGATTCCTACCCATTCTGAGTTAAATACATGGATCATATGTGAAGTTTAACATGAAAATTGGTAGAAATTGTGAGATTTTGAAAGAAAACCTAGAATTTGGAATTTGAATTTTGACCACGAAATTGAACATAGAATTTGGAATAAATTATACATTTGAGTTTATTTGCTATGAGTAATGTTTATCTTTGGAAATTTTCGGAATCCGGACACGTGGGCTAACTTTGTTGACTTTTCGAGCGAAGTTGGAAATTGTTATAAATTGTTAAATTATGAGTATTGGGATATATATTTATTGGTTTGCATGTTGTTTGATTAATTTTGAATCATTTGGCATCGGTATGAGGTGTCAGAGAGGTGTTGGAACCGAATGTGGAGTTTCGGAGCAAGATAAGTCTCCTGTCTAACCTTGTGAGGGGGGAATTAACCCATAGGTGATATATTTGTTATGTGCTACTTGTTGTGGGGGCTACTTGTTGTGGGGACTACATATGCACGAGGTGACGAGACTCCGTACGTAGCTAAAATTATTCTTATGTCCGAGTAGACTTAGGACTATATCATGCGATATTTGTATTACCTGAACTCAACTTGTTAGTTTAATTACCCAAACCTTTAAATGTAATTTGATTAGAGAGTATACTAGGTTGAATATTGGTACCTTAAGTTATTTGGTGGGATATCCGATTGCTAGTAACAATTATGCTTATTTTATGTTCATGTTCTTGTGTTGCAAACACATGACTCGTAATTCGATAAATTTCTCCTCTTCCTGTGGGTCGGGTCGTACGACCTCGGCATAACTCATGTGTAATACCGCTAGGAGTCCGAATATTCATGAGATTCCATTTTGATTGAGATATGGCAGTTACATGATATGCCTCCTTTGTTTGAGATAGCGCTTGATATGCCTTACCCGTTTGAGTAGCCTTTGATATCTCTTATTTGTTGAGATAGTACATGAGATCTGAGAAGTGTATGTTGTCATCAGGTTGGAGGATTTTGTTAGTTACAGTTTTTACTTCATTATTATTGTTGTGTGTTTCATACTTGTTTATAATTTATTATATTGATTTATTAGACCACTAGTAAGTGTCGGTGTCGACCCCTCGTCACTACTTCTCCGGGATTAGGCTAGGTACTTACTGGGTACGCGTTGATTTACGTACTCATGCTACACTTCTGTATTTATTGTGCATGTACTTCTTATGGTGATTTGGGCACGTAGGCGCAGTTGCAGAGAGGACTTTATGGTGAGTTGTATTCCATATTACGATCCGCAACACACAAAGTCTCCATCTTACTTATTTACTTTATCATGTCTACCTTATATTCTAGACAAATGTCGTATTGTTATTGTACTTCCTTGTAGATGTTCACGCACTTGTGACACCGGGTTTTGAGATGTTCTAGAAATTGCTTGTGGTTTTGCTTAATATTTTCACTTTTCTATTTTATATCTTACTAAAATTGTATGTATCCTTGATTTTAATGCATTAATTTCTTTATCTAATAAAATTTATGATTTTAAAAATAATAAAATGAATAACTGAGTTGATAGTTCACTGTTGGCTTTCCTAACAGCGATATTGGGCACCATCACGACCTATAGCGAGAATTGGATCGTGACAATTCCTTTAATAGTGAAACATGGCGCTTGAAAAATATGCATTATGCAGCAATTCAGAAAGACAATATATAAATTAAATGCACGCCTTGTATTGTCGACCTAAAAAGGCATGTACCGTAATGATTCCTTTATTAGTGAAACATGGCTCATGAACAATATGTGTTATGAAATCTAAAACCAGTCATTCTAACCTTTAAAAACCTTCGCATGTTACTTTATTCTTTTTTAATCCTAACAGCTTAACCAACCAAATAATATTATTTTTCATAAAATTTCAAGTTCAAGCAATACGATATGTTTAGACGCAATGACATCCCTAGGTGTTACTGCAGGAAACGTGCGATTTTGAAGCCATGTTGGGCCACTTGCAATCTAGAGCGCAGACACTGGATGTGTAAATACATTGTGAGTTATTAATATTCAAATTTATGTTGGTTATTCTATAATTTATTTTATAACATAACATTGATAGTCGTTTGTTATCATCACCATTCGTAGGACGAAAATCAATGTAGTTTTGAAGAATGATACGATAAACCCATTAATCAGGAATATTACAAATCATGTATATTAAACCTTTGGAAACGTACTGGGGAGTACGAACTAAAGATCTGGAAACTCGAAGAAGAAGTAGCGGAAGTGAAGGAGAAACTGAAAGAGGCCGAAGAAGAAAATAATCGGTCGGAAGAAATATTTCAGTGGTTGAAGCAAAGAATAGTAGGCGATAGTGACTAAATGAACATGTGGTTGTTTTAAGTATATTGTTTATTTTATGTTTTACATTTCATATATTATGTGGTTTGTTTTTTGTATTTTAATGTATGCTAATCTGTGGTTTTTTTTGTTCTAATATTAACTTAATAAATAATACTAAAACTTAAAACACTAAGATAATAATATTAAACATCAAAAATATTTAAAAACCTGTTTAATGTAATATATAAAACGCAAGCTGAATATCATTGTGTCCCACAGCCTGTATGTTTTAGTACATTGGCTTGACTAATGTTACATACCCTGCCGACCGGCTACGCTATCCAGATCATCCTCATCTGGTCACTTCTTTATCTGAAGATGCACTGCAGCATGATCATCTAGAAGGCTAGCTGGATCAGTAGAGGCGTCCGTTGGGCGAGCAGTAAGCTACAAACTATATAAATCAGTTTTTAGTATATGATATATAGAATAGTAATATAATAGCTTAAATATTTTTATAGTCAAACATGTGTCTTAGTTGGCTCCTGAATAGGGTCCTGCATCTCCGGCTGACGAGTATCACAGCGTGTCCGTGATACTTGATGGTGAAATCTAAAAAAATATACAAATAGATTAGATATTACTGACTAGTAATTAAGGTAAAATAAATTAATAATAGTGTTAATACAATCATACCTGCGTCTCAATGGACACACGATGATCTAGGGGAACTCCGAGGTGGACTGCACTGCATGAAGGTTTTGTCATCTCCACCGGAGGTGATGTCTCCTTCATAACATGATGAAAAGAATTGATAATGTTATCACCTGTAGAAGTGGAATAAATCCAGTGGTGTCCCTCACGCTAGTCATCGACGCCCTGCATAGCTGCCTATACAAGTACGCTAGTGCGGCACAGCCCAACTGTACTTGGGTAAATCATCTAAGCGCTTCAGATGAGGCAAGAAACATCGGCTCAAAAGGTTTCGCCAGGTATTCGGGAAAAAAACGCCGCCAAATATCATCAAAAGGAACTGCCTAGACTATCGCTCAATACCCTCCACTGGTGTCTCCTCCGTGATCTGCTAGGGAAGCGCCTCCAGGTGCTGCTTAATATGAAATAGTTGTAATCGACTAACTCCACTAATCACAGTCTCCTCAACCGGCAGGAATCCAGTGAGCCTCTCCAGCATCTCTAGATAGTCATGCCTTCTATACTCCCTAACCGCATACGGATAGTGGACAATAAGACCATCAACAGGCAACCCAAATAAAACCTCCACGTCCTGTAGCGTGCTGGTGGCTTCCCCCCTAGGCAAATGAAATGTGTGAATCTCTAGCCTCTAACACTCGATCAGAGCCATGATCAAGGACCAATCGAACTGCAACCGGCCGAGTGAGGCACGCAACTATGCGCTGATGTAGTGGGTGATCCCTAATAAACTCCCATAAGTCATCAATGCATCTCCGGTGTAAGCTCTGGCTAAGCAATTATCCATCCCATATATGTGAAGATCTATGGCCTGTCTGGAGCGTAAGTAGCTCACGAGAAACAGGTCCAAGATGAACAGTCGGGCGATCCATAATGATGTCTGTACATTGAATAATATTAATTAAAGTTATGTTCTCTTTACTCGTTTAACATCTCGAGATATCTTGAAATATTTTATTGATTAATTACATACGAAGTATTGTTAATAATTTATTTAAGGCAGAATAGCCTTGGAGATACCTGTACTTGTTCCGGTTTGACATCGCGGTCCCTGTACTCCATAAAATTTCATCCAGACATCTCTACTTGTTCAAAAAAACTCTTTTAAACCCTTTCAACCTCGCATGCTCTTCAATGATCCAATGTGGATACCAATGTCCACCTCCGATTTTTTATGCCACGTCATTGTTTTTTCACTTCATTTCAAAATTTTCTACTCTATTTTTTATTTTCTTGTCACTTCACTTCACTCCTCCCCTCTACTCTCTATCTCCTGTTATTCCCACCTCTATGCCGCCGCCTTCACCACCCCAAAATAAGGCTGTGGCCCGTGGCGGGCCTAGGCCCGTAGCGGGCCGGTCCCTACCCACGAGCCC
>MCJB01050446.1:18932-32520 GCA_002018475.1 Nicotiana obtusifolia
GGGGGGGGGGGTAACAATCAAGGCGGATGGAACAACAACCAAGTTCAAAGGCCCACGAAGTACCAACAACCGAGCAACCCGCCTTCTTATCCTTCCCAGGGTCCAAGTTCTTCAAACAATGAGTTGGTGCATATTAAAAATATGTTCAAGAAAATGATGAAAAAGAATGCCGATTTTGATGCCCAACTTGCCTCACACAACACATCAATCCGCAACTTAAAAGTTCAAATGAGGAAAATCTCTCAAGCTCTAAATTCTCGTTCTAAGGGGGCACTACCAAGTGACACGGTAGTAAACCCAAAGAGTGAAAACAACACGGGGCATGCCATGGCGGTTATCACAAGAAGTTAAAGAGGTGGGAATGCACCCACCTCAAGTCAAAGGCAACTTGTTGATGATGATCAAGTGAGCCAAGAAGAAGAAATCTCGAACAATGTGGTATAACCTAATGAGGAAGTCGGGATTGATATTGATGATAATGTGGAAGAGACTCAAAGGAGGTGAAGCCATCTAGGAAATACATTATTGATATACCGGAGCCGGTAGTGCAAAAGCCTAAGGAACCACTGCCTAAGCCTCCACCTCCATACCCTCAAAGACTTTCCAAGCAAAATGGTGAGAATCAATTCAAGAAGTTCATTTAAATGATGAAGAGTTTCTCAATCAATGTGCCATTAGTTGAAGATTTGGAACAAATGCCTTGTTATGCAAAGTTTATAAAGGATCTTGTGACAAAGAAACAGTCAATGAATTTTGAAACCATCAAAGTCACTCATCAAGTGAGTGCAATTGTGCATTCAATGGCTCCTAAGTTATAGGATTCAGGTTCTTTCATGATTCCTTGTACAATTGGAAGCACCGAGTTTGGTAAAGTTCTTTGTGATCTTGGGGCAAGTATCAATTTGATGTCCTATTTTGTTTTCAATACTTGGGAATTGGGCAACCAAAACCCACCTCTATGAGATTGCAAATGGCCGACCGTACCATGAAGAGGACTTTGGGTGTAACTGAAGATGTCTTGGTTCGTGTTGATAAATTCATTCTTCCGGCGGATTTTGTCATTCTAGATTGTGAAGTCGATTATGAGGTGCCGATTATTCTTGGGAGACCTTTACTTGCTACGGGTAAGGCTCTTAGTGATATTGAAGTCGGAGAACTTACATTCCGGGTTGGTGATGAAAAACTGGTATTCCATGTGTGTAAGTCCATACGGAAACCAAATAGCAATGAGGTGTGCTCTTTTGTGGACTTGGTGACCGATGTTATTGTTGATGAAACAAGTGCTATAATCAATGTTAGTGATATGTTGGAGGCCATCTTGCTCAATTTTGATGATGACGAGATGGATGGCTTCATGGAATGTGTGAACTCTTTGCAAGAAATAGGGTCGTACAACTATACACCCCGGAAATTATCCTTGGATCTTGAAAATAGGACAACTCCTCCTACAAAGCCTTCTATTGAAGAGCCTCTTACCTTGGACTTGAAGCCATTGCCTCCACACCTTAGGCAAGAATTTCTTGGCCCTTTTTCTACTTTACCTGCAGGTAGATTCTACATTGGCGGTGCTACAAAAGAGGAAGAAAGCTATTGGATGGACCTTGGCGGATATTCGGGGGATAAGCCCTGCCTTTTTCATGCATAATATCAAGTTGGAGGATGGTGCCAAAATATCTATTGAACATCAAAGGAGACTCAATGAGGCTATGTAAGAAGTGGTAAAAAAGGAGATTATCAAGTGGTCAGATTCTGAGGTTGTCTACCCCATCTCCAATTGTTTGTGGACCTCTCCGATTTAATGTGTCCCAAAGAAGAGGTATGATGGTGATCACCAATGACAAGAATAACTGATTCCTACAAGAACAGTGACCGGATGGAGGGTGTGTACGGACTATCGCAAGCTCAACAAAGTCACAAGGACGGATCATTTTCCACTTCCTTTCTTAGATCAAATGCTCGATAGATTGGACGACCTTGCTTTCTATTGATTTCTTGATGGGTACTCGGGCTACAACCAAATTTTCATTGCTCCAGAAGATCAAGAGAAACAACCTTTACATGTCCCTATGGTACATTTGCTTTCAAGCGGATGCCATTTGGTTTATGTAATGCATCGACGACTTTTCAAAGGTGTATGATGGCTATTTTCACGGATATGGTGGAGGACTACCTTGAACTTTTCATGGATGACTTCGTGGTAGTTGGAGATTCTTTTGATGATTGTCTTGCAAATTTGGACAAAGTGTTGGCTAGATGTGAAGAAACCAATTTGGTGCTCAATTAGGAGAAATGACATTCATGGTCGAGGAAGGCATTGTCCTTGGCCATGAAATCTCAAAGAATGGAATTGAAGTTGACAAGGCAAAGATTGAGGTTATTTCTAAACTTCCACCTCCAACTTCGGTGAAGGGTGTGTGGAGTTTCTTAGGTCACACGGGTTTTTACCGGTGCTTCATCAAAGATTTGTCTAAGGTGATGAAACCATTTTGCAAGATTCTTGAGAAGGATGCTATGTTTATCTTCAATGATGATTGCATGAGAGCTTTTGAATTTTTGAAGCTCAAATTGACAACTACTCCCATCATCATCGCTCCAAATTGAAGTGTACCTTTTGAACTCATGTGTGATGCAAGTTACGTAGTGTTTGGCGCTGAGGCAACGCAATGTTTCATCTTGGTCTACTATGCTAGTAAGACTATGAACAATGCCCAAGTCAACTATACCATTACGGAGAAAGAACTCCTTGCTATTGTGTTTGCAATTGAGAAGTTCTGCCCATATTTGATGGGTGCAAAAGTCATTGTCCACACGGATCATGCGGCTTTTCGTTATCTTATGAGCAAAAAAGACTCCAAAGCTTGGTTGATGAGATGTGTGCTCTTGTTGCAAGAATTTGATATTGACATCCAAGATAGGAAAGGTTGTGAAAACCAAGTGGCGGGCTACTTGTCTCGTTTGGAGGAGGAGGGGAGGCCGTATGATGGCCTAGAAATCAATGACTCCTTCCCCGATGAGCAACTCTTGACAATTTCAATGAAAGAGATGTCGTGGTTTGCGGATCTAGCAAATTTCCTTGTGTGAGGAATCATTCCGTATGAGTTCTCTTCAAGCCAAAGGAATAAGCTCAAACGGGATTTTCAAGATTATTATTAGGATGAACCATACCTTTTTCGGATTTATACGGATGGGGTGATTAGAAGATGTGTACCGAAAGAAGAGCAAGGTGAAATTCTTGGGGATTGTCATTCTTCGCCATATGGTGGTCATCATGGTGGAGCAAGAACGGCGGCCAAAGTGCTTAGTTGTGGTTTCTATTGGCCCACTCTTTACAAGAATGCAAGTGAATTAGTGACAAGATGTGATGAATGTCAACGTGCCGGTGGAATCTCAAAGAAGAATGAAATGCCTCTCACAACCATTTTGGAGATTGATATTCTCGATGTGTGGGGTATTTACTTCATGGGCCCTTTTGTGAGTTCTTATGGAAACACCTACATCTTGGTCGCGGTGAATTATGTGTCCAAATGGGTCCAGGTCGTTGCTTTGCCCAATAATGAAGCGAGAAGTGTGGTGGCTTTCTTGAAGAAGAATATTTTCACAAGGTTTGGTAATAAGCGATAGGGGGGGTCACATTTTTGCAACAAGGCTTTCGACACTTTACTTAGCAAGTATGGTGTTACTCATAACGTCACGACTCCCTATCACCCACAAGCTAGTGGGCAAGTGGAAGTCTCCAACTGGGAGATGAAAAGTATTTTGTCCAACACGGTGAATGCTAATCGGACGGATTGGTCCAAGAAGCTTGATGATGCATTATGGGCTTATCGGACGGCTTACAAAATACCTATCGGAATGTTGCCATACCGGTTGGTGTTCGAGAAAGCTTGTCATCTTCCGGTGGAGCTAGAGCACAAGGCCATGTAGGCTCTAAAGAAGTTGAATCTTGATTGGGATGTAGCTGCTACCTTGAGGGTTGCACGTTTGAATGAATTGGATGAGTTCCGGTACCATGCTTATGCAAGTTCGTCCTTGTACAAAGAAAAGATGAAATATCTTCATGAAAAATACATTTGGAACAAAGAGTTCAAGGTGGGTGATCTTGTATTATTGTTCAATTCAAGGTTGAGGATGTTTCCGGGGAAGCTAAAATCCAAATGGAGTGGTCCTTTTGAAATTGTGGGTATGACACCTTTTGGTGCATTAGACTTGAAGAACAAAAACAATAAAGTATTCCGAGTCAATGGTCACCTAGTGAAGCACTACTTGGGAAAATTTAGAGATGGCCACGTCGTGGTGGTCATTCATTTCACTTGAGCGTATTCTGCGTCGTGCCGTGACATTAAATCAGACGCTTCTTGGGGGAAACCCATGTTTCTTTTCCTTTTTCTGTTTTAGTTAAGTGTTACTTTTTTTCTAACTTGATTTGAAGTGTGCTACAGGGATGAGTGTGACTTGTAGGAATTGTGGACAAAATATGGCTAAGTATTCAACAATTGTACGGACCGCACATTTCTATGTGCAATAGCAAAAGAGCATTGCGGTCGCACATTCCTCTTGGGGACCGCACAATTGAGATGTCAAAAATAACAACTCTCTGAAGTTTAAGTTTGTCAATGTGGAGGTCGATCTGCGACCGCACGAGAATTGTGCGGCCGCACCTGAAAATGTGCGGACCGCAGATGAAAATCTGAGATGAGGTCCCAGGTAATAGAGTGCGGAACGCACATGAAAATGTGTAGCACCACTCGTCTTTCTTCCCCTTAGCGAACCATTAGTATAAATAGGGGAACATGGCGCAATTTACACTTTTCACTCTTTGAACTAAAAATTTGTGCTCTGTTGAATTCTCTTAGAGATTTCATTTGTCCACACACATCCACTTTGATCATTCACTCATTACACTCACTCTATCTGGTATGCTTCAATTCCACGTTAATCATTTTAGTTAGTTTAATTTGTAGATTTTTAGTTCTTTTTAGGCCATTTGCTATTCGAGTTTAATTGTGTGTCTATGTGGGGTAAATCTGAAGTTGGTTAACTTGATACATGTATGGGGACTGGGTTAGCGAAATTTCATGTTTTTATAATGTTTCTATGTCTAATTGTGCGAGAGTTTGAAAAAGCTAACTAGACAAATTTGATCTGTATGTAATTTTTTTAAATCTACGGCCGCGCTTGAATTTTTGCGGTCCGCAGATGTTGAATTGGGGGAAACTAAGTAAAGAAGGAATCTGCGACCACAAATTAAAATGAGCAGACCGCAGAATTCCCTTCATGGCCGCAAAACGACACATCTTCTGTCATCAGAGAGTACTCACTTTGAGACTCCAATGTGCAGCCGCAAGTCAAATTGTGCGGAGTGCAGAAATCCTATTGCGGCCGCAATTTGGTCATTTCTCTGTCATCAGAGAGTTAGTATTTTTGGGATTTAGAGGTGTGGCCGCAATTTAAATTTTGCAGACCGCACTTCACTTCTGCGGCCGCACAACAAAAATGTGCGGTCCACAAGTCCCCATCTGCGGTTGCAAGTGAAATTATGCGGACCGCAAATCACTTTCCCTGCAAGCATGATTCAACTGTACACCCCCACTGTATCTTTTGGATTCTTCTTTACTTACATGTTTACAGTATGTGTTTGAACATCGAATTGCAATGAACAATCTTTTTTGCGTGATACAGACAATGGTTCGATCCTGAGGAAGGGGCGACACTTCCAAAGGGAGAGGTGAACCTTCTCGTGGCCGAGGCAAAAGTGCCTTGCCCCTTCGCTAGCAAAAAACGATACGAAAGAAAGAACCAACAGGTAGAGGGAGAGGTAAAAACCTCTCCGAGTCTAGCTCATATGTCCCATCTAGGGAAGTGTTAGAGGGAAACTCAGCCTCTGTTCAGGAGCAGCCGGCCACACATTCAAGGCCACAGGGGAGATACCAGCTCAGGGACGAGCCGTCTTCATCTCATAGCACTTTTGAGGGTTCAGAGAGTGCTAGTCAGGCTTCTGAGCCATAGGCTACACCAGCCCCTAAGGCACAAGTTTCTGCACCAGTTCATGATATCCCCGATGATGGCAGAGGGTGAGATGCTACAACTTCCGGCCTTGAAAGATCAAAGAAGAAAGATGTTTGGGAGGATCGTTTTGTCAGCCTGGCCGCCTTCACCAGCTTCCGTATGTGGTGGCCAGTGAAGTCGCTAACTCTTGAGTGACAATTTCTGTTGAAGGATTTGGAAAAGTACAACCCAGCTATAATAAGACAGTTCCTGGCACGAAAGGGGTGGATGTGGTTCTCCCAGAGTGTAGTGGATGCAAAAGATACCTTGTTCGTGAATTTTATGCCAATGTGGCTCACATAAAGAAAGGGACGAAGGTGACCAAAGTACGCAACCTCAAGGTGAGGTTTGATCAGCATACACTAAACGTGTACTTGGGATTTGAAGATGTTGAGCCAAAGGAGTATTTGGAGAAGTGTGCACTGGGGGAGGAAGTCCGACCTTGGTTAGCTGAGATTCTAGCACCATCAGGGCCACCATCATGGATTGACACCGGGGTTCCCATTCAGTGAAACACTTTGAATTTTGAGGCAAAGGGGTGGCAGACATTTGTTTGCAACAGGTTGGATCCATGCCAGAACGAGACTCACCTTTCCATCCCTCAGGCAGTGCTTGTGGCTTCTATCATGGCCGGGTTACCCAATCAATGTGAGTGCAGTGATGTCGGCCAACATCTCAGTGATAGCAAGGAAGGATAGCTCGTCATACCCGTATCCTAACACTATTATAGAATACCTTACCGATGCAAAGGTAGAGCCAAGGGATTTTGACACAAAGGTGAAGCTGAAGAAGCCTTTTGATTGGTATTTACTTATGGATGCAAGTAACTCGAAGAAGAAAGTTTAGCCTCCTACTACCACAGGCAAGTCTGATGAGACAGCCGTGGTAGTTTCTGAGTCAATTGATGTTCCATTCATTGTGGCTGAGCCTTCCTCCAGTGCCACAGCTATGCCTCTGGCATCATCCACAGCCCCTACTACAGCTCCTACCACAGCTATGAGGCAGTGCCCATACTGCCCCACTATCTGCGAGTCTCCCAAACATTGGCGAGTCTCAATAACTGGATGCAGATAGCTATTGCAAAGCTGTTTGATTTGTCTAGTACTGCTGCAGCGCGATCCACTTCTCTGGCACCTCAAGCTCTTTTTACCAATGATGAGACCCTAAAGAAGATTTTGGAGAACCGGGAGACAATCATGAGCACCTTGGTACAACACGAGTCAGTGATTGAAGAGTTGGGAAAGGAAGTAAAGTATATGAGAAAGTCCCAGGCAAGCAAGAAGTCAGCGGATAAGCTCCGGAGAGAGATGCATAGAATTGCTACAGCCGGAGGCCTTCCCTTTGACATGCTACTTGACCTGCACCAATCTGCCCTTGATTCTTCAGCCCCATTTGCACCGGTAGCACCAGCTGGCCAGTCTAAAGAGCCAGACCTTGCTGAGGTAGTGCCTGAGATGTTTGCCAACCCAACCACACCTAGAGTCGAGGATGATGAGATCCAGTTGGCTGATCTGGAAGGCGATGACATTGCTGGGGACACTGAGATGTCCAAGGAGCCATAAGGATTTTTCTTCACCTTTTCCTCTTGTACTCTTATTTTGCTAATCATTGGGGACAATGCTTACTTTTATTCGGGGGGTGGAGTTTATTTGACACATTTGGTACACTTTGATACATTTGGCTTGTAATAATTTGATGATACTTTTTCTTTTTCTTATTTGTATTTATCTATCTTCTCTCTCTCTCTCTCTTACTATGTATATTCATTCCATCTCTGGTAGTTTTTCTCATTAGCTTCTTTATCTTTGATTTACTTATTAGTTTCTTTATCTTTTCCATATTAGTTTTTGTTTTGTTAAGTATCTTCTTTTTATGCTTTAGTAGATAATAAGCCGTTTGTTTTCTTAACGCCACGGTTCTTTCCAAAGGTAGTTATTGTATGAACCGGGTGACTCATCCCAATGATGGATGGCGTGACAATCTTCTTAAGGAAATGAGTCCGTTTTTGTGTTTAGGTAATAATAGTAGTAGTAATGAATAAAAAGACCTAATTAAGTCATGCTCAAAGAGTCAATCATGCTTCAACTGGTACCAACACACTTAACTACGTGCTTATGATTAGAGACAAGATTTTTGAAAGAAATGGCTCTAGTTAGTGACTGTGTGACTCTTGAGTTGACTTTAGCAATCATCGAGTGGTTTAATTGGACCATAGTGATCTTTAAACTTGAATGTGATCGTTGTGGGCGCTCAACTCTATCCTCTTTTACAATCTAGTTGGCCCGTTTGAGCGTTCTATTTCCAACCAATGTCGTTATCCCTAGTCAACCCCTTTGAGCCTCTAGCATTTCTCATTTGATAACCATGTTATAAGTCGTTACCTGATTTGTCATGACTCTCTCCCTTGGCACCCAGACTTTCTTAACACTCTTGTGAAACAAATGGCTTAAAACGTAAGTTTGGGGGAGATATGAGGAATTTGAAAAAAGGATATCAAGGCACAAAAAAAGAATAGAAATGATCTCTATGAAAAGAGAAGGCAAGAAAAGAAAAGAACAAAATGAGTTGATGGATTCAAAATTAGGTAATGATCCCAAACATTATTGAAAAATCAAAAAGGGAGATAAAGAATGAAATGATCAAGAAAGAGTGATGTTAAGTCTCTCTAGTCCTCAATGAAAAGAAAACGCCTCTAAGAATTGGCAATTGTGAGCCGAGAAATGAAAGTGTGGAGTGCTTAAGGAAAGGTGTAACCACTTACCCATATGGTATCCTACCCTAATCCAAAAGCCTTAATTACATCCCGAAATAAGTCCTACTTGATTTCAAACTGAGTGAGCTTACATTAGTGGCGATCTTTATGAGGGGCAAGCCTATGGTACTTGAAGTTGTACTTATGACATTCTCTTTTGAGAGATGAGTGAGCCTGTCATGAATCTTCAGATTGAGTGCTAATTTCTTAAGTGAGCTAGGCAAATGGAAAGTAGAGGAGGAAGAGTTTGGAGTCCACCATGACCTACATGATAGACCAAGAGTCCTTGATGAGTAAAGTCAATTCTTGAAGCACAAATGTCACATTAGAACCATATGTGCATGAATATTTGACTTGTCGCTTTGTTGATAATGCATGAATAGTGTGGGTAATTGTTGGTCCCAACTGATGTGTGGATGACTCACCTTTGAGTCGCTGAAATGACTCTTAACTCTAGGAGGTGGGAACTAATTTATTTGCTTGAGAACAAGAAAATACTTAAGTTTGGGGGAGTTGATAAGTGGGGATTTTGACTACTTATTAGCACCTTTTTGCTTTTGTTTTAGTTTGAAATTATTGATTTATGTTCCTGAAACTAATGAAAATATCAAATTGTAGGAATGTTAGAAGTTTGGTCTCCCATGATGAAATCCGACTAAAAAAAGAGTGTTCTGAATCACAAGGTGATAAAGGGCCCAAAAGCAAAGAAGTTCAGTCTGCATAAGGATTTCTGCGGCCGCACAAGAAAGTGCAGACCGCAGAATTCCATCTGCAGCCGCAAACCAAGCTAAAGAACCCAACAGGATTTTGACAAATGTACAGATCACAGATGAATTTTGCGGCAGAAAAACAGGGTCTGCACTAACAAATAATTCCAAGTTCAGATAGTGTGCAGAAGACCAAGTCCTGATGCCTTGCTAAAGTGCGGACTGCACAAGAATTGTGCGGCCTCAGAAGATACTTTGCAGTCGCAATCCAGAAATGTGCGGCTGCAGAATTCCATCTCTCCCGGGGGGCATTTTTGTCAGCTAATTTTTGTCCACTATAAATAGACGAGTTTTATAATTTTAGGTCAAGTTTCAAAGTAAAAAGCTGCTGTAGCCGTTACCTTTTTCCATTTTAGGAAGTTTGTGATTATTTTAGTACTTAAACATTATATTTTATCATTTTAATCTTTGATTAAGAGTTTAATTAGCTTTTCTTCTTTATTTTCTTCAATTCTCACTATGAGTAGCTAGATTTTTACTAGGGTTGTGACCCAACCCAAGTGACTAAACCTTATGGGTACTTAATTTAATGCTTGTTTATGATTGGGTATTGATTATTTAGCTCAGTTCATGCTTTAATTTTATAAATAATGGTTTCAAACACTGATTCATGCCTTTTTGACTTAGTCTCTACTTGAGAAAGAGGGACCAAGTCTAGGATAACTTAGCTAATAAGGAATTTGGCTAATTGAGAGTTTAATTAGCCTAATTACCGACTTGAGCTCATATCAACTATTTTATTTGATACCCATTTGGACTTGAGAAAGCCAAATTGGGCAAAATCACTCTTTGACAAAGAGGTATTGGGTGGGTAATGTAGAGCTGAGAGCTATATATACCCCAATCAACAAAACAAGTATTAGAGTATTTAATCCATTAGGGGAACACCTAGGTCATGGTCACATCCCCAGGATTTTAAACTATTCGGAAAAACAACAAAAACAATCGTTCATTTCTAGTTTCTTTTACTTAGCTTACAATTGTTAGAGTAATAGTAGAAGTAGAAATCAAAAATCATTGCAGAAGTGCAAATTTAGTTAATCCATTCGCTTTCTTCAAGTATATACTCCTAACACCCCTTATAACTCCCTGTGGATTCGACCCCGACTCATAGTTAGGTATTTATATTGCATATCACTGTATCATATCTCTTATTGAGGTGTATTGTGGACATCATCAGGGACTTGACCAACATATCATCAATATAAACTTCCGTTGATTTCCCTATTTGTTCTTCGAACATCCGATTTACTAGGCGTTGGTATGTGGCACCGGCATTCTTTAATCCAAATGGCATTACGTTATAATAGTAGGTGCCGAATTTAGTGATGAAAGAAGTCTTTTCTTGATCATCCGGGCCCATCCGAATATTGTTGTACCCGGAGTAGGCATCTAGAAAACTGAGTATCTCGTGCCCGGTCATTGCGTTGACCATTCAATCGATGTTAGGCAAGGGGAAAGAATCCCTAGGGCATGCTTTGTTTAGGTCTTTGTAATCTACACACATTTTTGTTTATTCCTTTTTTTAGGTACTATCACTACGTTAGCTAACCAGTCCGTGTATTTAACTACCCGGATAGATCCTACTTTAAGAAGTTTGGATACCTCATCCTTGATGAACGCATGTTTGACCTCGGACTGTGGCCTCTTCTTCTGCTTAACCGGATAGAAATTCAAGCGAAACAATCTACGTTAGCTTTAAGAAAATCAGTAAGTTTTTCCTGTGCTTGGAGGTTAACCTCGTGCCTAGGTATACCTTTCGATCCAGTAGGTGTTCGATTAATATGACTTGCTCAAACTCTTCAACCGCCGATTTGGTGGCGTCGGTGTCATCAGGATCTATGAATGATCTCGAGACACCGTAATTATCCTCCTCGTCTGCTCCTCGTTCCTCCGGTTCGGCCGAGGCCGACATCAATGATTGCTATTTAATTTCATCCTTTCTGGTCGGCTCCGCGTTCCTTGATGTTGAAACCGCAAAAACTGGGATTACCTCGTTGACTGCGAACATCTCCTTTATGGTCAGCTGTTCTCCGTAGACCGTCTTGACTCCCCTCGGTGTGGGGAATTTCAACGCCTGGTGCAAGGTCGAGGGTACCGCCCTCATATTGTGAACCCACAACCTTCGGCATAGAGCGTTATACCTCATGTCCCCCTAGATCACGTAGAATTTTGTATCTTGGATCGTCCCGGCGGTGTTTACTAACATGGTTATCTCCCTTTTACTGGTCTCATATGCCATGTTAAATCCGTTTAACACCCGGACTGCTGGCACGACTTGGTCCTGTAACCCCAATTGCTCTACGACCCTTGCTTTGATGATGTTGGCTGAGCTACCTGGATCAATCAACACACGTTTAACTCGAGATTTATTGATATTTACGGATATTACCAGCGTATCATTGTGAGGTTGTACGATGCCCTCGGCATTTTCGTCGCTGAACGAAATGGCTCCCTCCGGAATATAGTCCCAGGTGCGTTTTTCCCTCGTGAAGGATACTTTAGTGCATTAAATTATTGGTCCTTGGGGAACATCGACTCCTCAGATGATCATGTTGATCATGTGATGAGGCTCTTCTTGTTCGACTTGTTTGTTGGCATCCCTGTTCCTAAAGTGGTTTTTGGCTCGATCACTCAGGAATTCTCGGAGGTACCCGTTGTTGAATAACCGGGCGACTTCTTATCTTTACTGTCGGCAATCTTCAGTCCTATGACCATGAGTGCCGTGATATTTTCACATCAAATTGGGATCTCTTTGGATAGGATCAGACTCCAAAGGTCACGACAGTCATGGTGCTCGCAGTTTCGACATCAAGGAACGCGGAGCCGACCAGAAAGGAATAAATTAAATAACAATCACTGATGTCGGCCTCGGCCATACCAGAGGAATAAGGAGCAAACAAGGAGGACAATTACGGTGTCCCAAGATCATTCAAAGCTCCTGATGACACCGACGTCACCAAATCAACGGTTGAAGAGTTGGAGCAAGTCATATTAATCGAACACCTACCAGATCAAAAGGTATACCTAGGCACGGGGTTAGCCTCCAAGCTCAGGAAAAAACTTATTGATTTTCTTAAAGCTTACATATATTGTTTCGCTTGGTCCCATCTTGACATGACAGGGATTCCACCGGAGGTAACAACTCATAAGCTGAGTTTGGACCCAAAGTTCCATTCGGTTAAGCAGAAGAGGAGGCCACAGTCCGAGATCAAACATGCGTTCGTCTAGGATGAGGTATCCAAACTTCTTAAAATGGGATCCATCCTGGAAGTTTAATACCCGGACTGGTTAGCTAACGTAGTGGTAGTACCTAAAAAAGGGAATAAACTAAGAATATGTGTAGATTACAAAGACCTAAACAAAGCATGCCCTAAGGATTCTTTCCCCTTGCCTAATATCGATCGAATGATCGACGCGATGGCCGGGTACGAGATACTCAGCTTTCGCGACGCATACAACCAAATTCAGATGGACCCGGACAATCAAGAAAAGATTTCTTTCATTAATAAGTTTGGCACCAACTGTTATAATGTAATGCCGTTTGGATTAAAAAACACCGGTGCCACCTACCAATGCCTAGTAAATCGGATGTTCGAAGAACAAATAGGGAAATCAATGGAAGTTTATATTGACGTGATGTTGGTCAAGTCCCTGCGAGCAGAGGACCATTTGAAACATTTGCAAGAGACCTTCGACATATTAAAGAAATACAACATGAAGCTAAATCGAAGAAGTGCGCATTCGTGGTCGGATCGGGCAAATTTCTCGGGTTCATAGTATCCAATCGGGGGATTGAGATCAACCCCGACAAAATAAAAGCCATAGAGGACATCACAGTGGTGGACAACGTCAAGGCTATTCAAATCCTGATCGGGCATATAGCAACCTTGGGCCGATTCATCTCGAGGTCCTCACACAAGAGCCATCGATTTTTCTCACTATTAAAGAAGAAGAATAACTTTTCCTGGATCCCGGAATGCCAGCTAGCTTTGGAAGAACTCAGACGATACCTATCGAGTCC
>MCJB01050447.1:2905-25895 GCA_002018475.1 Nicotiana obtusifolia
CCCCCCCCCCCCCGCAGTTTCTTTTTGGTTGCAACTGCTTCTTGCTAGGTTGCTTTTGGATTGCACTTGTTTTCTATTTTTCAAATAAAGAATAATTGTTAGTTTGAAACAGTGGTTGGTTTTGCGGCTTTGAGTGTTTCAGTCACTTGATCTTGGCCCATCTTCTTTTGATGGTGATTTCAACCTGCCACTAGCTGTTTCCTGATTACCACTTGCATTTCTGGCCCCAGAGAGCCTTTGAATTTTCAAACTTTTACATGACGGTTTGTCGCGTGGGACTTAACTTTTTCAACTTTATTTTGCCTTTGTGGCATTTCACTTTCGATTTCTTTCCTCCAAAACTTTCAATTTCAAAGCATTAGGGAACCTTCGGCTTTTCAAACTTTGCCAAAACGGTTAGCCACTTGGGACTTAACCTTTTCAACTTTATTTTTCCCTTGTAGGCACTTTCAATTTGATTTCCTCCTTTCGAGAGTTTTTGATTTTAAAGCATCAGCCACCATGGCCAGTCGGGGTTGACTTGATGCCCCTGCCGAGGCTGGGTGCCTCTTGAATATTAGCTTGTATCAAACGAAAGCTCTGTAAATCAGTCTTGACATCCCTTCTTTGCCTTAGTTTTGGAGCAGAGTTAAACTGAAAGGGATTCAAAGAAAAACAAACAATGGAATGGACAATGAATTTAGACAACAAGGAAAGAAGGATTTATCTAGAGTACATGAGGACTTCAATGAACATGACATGCCTTTTGGACTGGATGCTTGATCTATGTAAACCGTCCGACTCTCAGAAATTCATTACAACTTTTGCCTCAAAATTGAGAAATCTTGCCAACATTGTATCGATGCCAGTGGCTTTGAAGATCCTCTTTTCGATCAGCGGTGTCCTTTACGGGTTTTCACCAGCTTACCTCTCTCATTTCTCTCCTCACCGTTGCCTTATAGTGCCCTTTGCGGGTTTTCAATAAACAAGACTCTCTCATTTTCATTTTCTCAGCTCGTCATCGCCCTATGGTACCCATGAGGGTTTTCACCAATAAGACTTTCTCATTTTATTTCTCTCATTTTGGTTGCACCAGATCCAAGTGACTGTATCCTCCAATTATTGAACATACTCGTCAATTGGTTGAAAGGACTTGAAAAGGATTTGGATAAAAAGGATTTGGATTGAATTACAACGTTGGAACCTTTCAAGCGAAAACCATCGCCAAACCATTGTAATATCTGCCCCAGTTTCAACTTTTAGGGAAATGAGGATTTTTATTTTGGTGTGACGGAACCCTAGAGAGAGGCTGTTGACGTATACTTTCGGAATCAAGTCAAACGTAGTTCAAATAACATGAACTTGTTTTAATTTTTTTTAATAATAACATCTTTAGGTTCCAACGAGGGTAATCAAGGAAAGGTAACCAACTCAAAAGGGTTAGCAAAAGGGTTAATCACGTTTGGGTAGTGAGAAAGAGAGCCTTCGTCATCCCAATCAGAGCATGTTAAAGCTATGAAAAAGGGGTGAAACATAATACCTTTTGACCGTGTCTGCGTTGGCAGCTGTTTCGGGGTCATTTCCCCCTATTCTCCCAAATACAGCGCTCCCTTTGGCAACACTCTTCTTATAATATACAGAGCTTTCCAATTTGGAGCAAATTTTCCTTTGGATTTTTCATGATATGGGAGAATACGTCTTAGAACGAGCTGTCCCACTTCGAATTTTCTGGGCCGCACTTTCTTATTGTAGGCATGGGCCATTTTTTGTTGGTACAACTGCCCGTGGCAAATCAAGGTCATCCGCTTTTCATCAATCATGGTCATTTCTCCAACCGAGTTTTGACCCATTCCTCATCCTAGATCTTAGATTCCACAATGATCCGAAGAGAGGGAATCTCAACTTCTGCAGGTATTATAGCTTCAGTGCCATAAACCAATAAGTAGGGCGTGGCCCCAATTGATGCGCGCACGGTTGTGTGATACCCCAATAATGCAAAGGGCAATTTCTCATGCCATTATCTGGAACCTTGAATCATTTTCCTGAGGATCTTCTTGATGTTCTTGTTCACCGCTTCAACAACTCCATTAGCTTTGGGCCTATAAGGGGTAGAATTACGTTGTGTGATTTTAAATTGTTCGCATACCTCCCTCATCAAGTGGCTATTCATATTTGCAGCATTGTCTGTAATGATAGTTTTAGAAATACCAAAACGACAAATAAGGTTGGAATGCATGAACTCCACCACTGCTTTCTTTGTGACAGCTTTGAAGGTGACTGCTTCGACCCACTTTGTGAAATAATCAATGGAAACTAAGATGAATCTGTGCCCATTTGAAGCTTTTGGTTCGATCGACCAAATAACATCTATGCCCCAAGCAACAAACGGCCAAGGCGATGACATAGGATGTAACTCTGAAGACCGGTGCCGAATCAGGTCACTGTGTATCTGGCACTGATGGCATTTCCGGATGAAACTGAAATAATACTTTTTCATGGTCATCCAGTAATAACCTGCCCGGAGGATTTTCTTTGCAAGGACATATCCGTTCATGTGAGGCCCACATACTCCGGAATGCACTTCGTTCATGATCCTTTCAGCTTCTCGGGAATCTACGCACCTCAACAGATTCAGATCTGGAGTTCTTTTGTATAGGACCTCACCATTCTAAAAGAAATTGCTTGCAAGACTTCTGATAGTTCTCTTTTGATCTCCACTGGCCTGCTGGGGATATTCTTTTGTTTTCAAAAATCTTTTGATATCATGGTACCATGGCTGAACATCTGGCTCCATTTCAATTACATTACAATAACCATGCCTTTCTCGGACTTAAATTTCCAGTGGGTCAATATGAAAATTACCCGGGTATGACAGCATTGAGGCCAAAGTAGCTAGTGCATCCGCTAGCTCATTGTGGAATCGAGGAATATACCTAAACTCGACGGACTTGAACCATTCGCTAAGATCTTCTACATGTTGCCTGTATGGGATGAGTTTGATGTCTCGCGTTTCCCATTCACCTTGGGCTTGTGGAATCATCAAATCAGAATCTCCCATGATTAACAATTCCTCTAAATCCATATCAACTGTCATGTTCACGCCCATGATGCAAGCTTCATTCTCGGATGTGTTATGTGTACAAAAGAACCGAAGTTGGACTGTTGCCAGATAATGCTGCCCTATGGGTAAAATCAGAATTGCTCCGATCCTGACACCTTTTGCATTTACAGCTCCATCAAAGAACATTTTTCAAGCATTGGTGTTCTCTGGAATTACTTCAATTGAGTTCACTTCCTCGTCTGGAAAATAAGTGCTTAGGGGTCGACCAAGTTCTCAACTAGATGATCCGCCAAGGCTTGGGCTTTCATTGTCGTGCGAGTGACATGGACAATGTCAAATTCTGGGAGTAGGATTTGCCATTCCTTCCTGTAGGCATCGGCTTTTGGAATATATATTTCAAAGGATCCATCCTAGTTATGAGATATGTGGTGTAAGCCAGCAGATAATGTCTGAGCTTTTGGGCGACCTAAGACAGGGCGCAACAAGTTCTTTCTAACAAAGTGTATTTGGCTTCATAACTGGTGAATTTCTTGATCAGGTAATATATGGCTTGCTCCCTCTTCCCGGTCTCATCGTGTTGCTTCAGGATACAACCAAAAGAATTTTCCAGGACTGTCAGTTACAACTACAAAGGTCTTCCTGACTCGGGTAGGACCAGAACTGGCAGGTTTGACAGGTATTCTTGGATTTTATCAAAATCTTATTGACACTCATCCGTCCATTTGATCGTCGCTTCTTTCTTTAACAGTTTGAATATGGCTCACAAGTGGTAGTAAGCTGAGCGATGAATTTGCTGATGTAATTCAATCTCCCTAAGTAGACTCATGACCTCTTTCTTGCTCTTTGGAGGTGGCAAGTCCCGAATAGACTTTATCTTTGTCGGATCTAACTCAATACCCCTAAGACTGACTATAAACCCAGAAGCTTTCCAGACGGAACTCCAAATGCACATTTAGCTGGGTCCAATTTCAAGTCATACCTGCACAGATGCTCAAATAATCTCCTCAGATCTCACGCATGGCCTTCCTGCATTTTGGATTTAATGATTACATCATCCATATACACCTCAATTTCCTGGTGCATCATGTCATGGAAGATGGCAGTCACAGCTCTCATGTTGGTTGCCCCGGCATTTTTCAGACCAAATGGCATGACCCTGTAACAGTAAGTGCCCCAAGGTGTGGTGAAAGCCGTCTTTTCTGCTTCTTCTTCATCCATCAGAACCTGGTGATACCCAGCATAACAATCCACGAAAGACTGTATCTCATGTTTAGCACAGTTGTCAACAAGGATGTGAATATTCAGCAGTAGGAAGTTGTCCCTGGGACTCGCTTTGTTCAAATCCAGGTAATCAACGTGCACTCGGGTTTTCCCATCTTTCTTCGGCAGCGGAACCACGTTAGCCAACCATGTTGTGTATCGGACCACTCGAATCACACAAGCTTTCAGTTGTTTGGTGACTTCTTTCTTGATCTTATAACTGATATTCGTCTTGAACTTTCTTTGCTTCTTTTGGACGGGTGGATAACCAGGATATGTAGGCAACTTATGTACAACCAGATCAAACACTCAGCCCTGGCATATCATCATAGGACCATGCGAACACGTCTTTGAATTCAAACAAAAGTTGGATCAATGCATCTCTAGTTCTTTCATTAGCGTGAATGCTTATCATGGTTTCTCGGATCTCTTCTGGACTAAGTTGAATGGCTTGGTTTCATTTAATTTGGCTTAGGCTTATTCTCAAATTGTTCTAATTCTCGATTTATTTTCCTAAAAGCCTCGTCTTCATCATACTCTGGTTCTTGATTCATTATTTCAAAGTTAGATAACATTTTAGGATCTGAGCATGAAGTCCGCAAGCATGTCATGTTATTTAATTCCGCATTATTAGAACCGAAAAAGAAAAGATAAGAAATATAGCAAAATCAGGACAAAAGGAAAGATACATATATAGACGAATGAAATATTGATTCCATTTCATTAAATTGAAGATATGAGGGTTTACATCAAAATCAAATGATAATAAAGTAAAAACATTCGAGTTACACCCTGGAATAACTCGTAATGTAGAAGAGATAGCAAGACTGGACTATCGGGACTCCGTCTGACAAGGAATGGGGTAGGTTTCCAATTCTGGAGTTTGGCATCCGGTCCCATATATTGCACCTCGGCAATACTCGTGCCTTCCCCTGACTAGACCATGTGAGACTCATATAACATTTGTTTCAAGGATTTGCAAATATCATCAGTTTCTTCGGCTGTGAAGGCCTCTTCTTCTTCTTCCACATACTTTTGTTTGATGAATAATTGGGTGAGACATGGAATGGGCTAGGATAGGACCCACCCTTTCTCTTTGCGCTTATCAGCCCATTTTCTGTTGCCCTCTCTAGCTCGGAAACCCACACCGAAAACCTTTTTATTGGCAGTTGAAATAATAGGTTCAGTGATATCCTGCAGAGACAACCCGAGACTTTTCTGGGTTTGTACCTGTGTCTAATCATCTGAGTGGCGACTATGACTGAAGCATTAGACAAGCTAGGTTGAGATAATGTGGCCCCTTTTTCACATTGGTCGGCGACCACAATTTTGAAAACTTGGTATACAATATGTTCGCTGCCTTCCCTAGATTTCAAGACACGAGACTGAAGGGTCCTTGTAGATGGACTGCTCGTCCTCTCCATGGACAATAATTTCTTCATTATCATATTCAAATTTGACCATTTGGTGGAGAGTGAAGGGAACAGCTCCTGCAGCATGAATCCATGGTCTTCCCAGGAGGAAATTGTATGAGGTTTCCATGTCCAAAACCTGGAAAGTCACCTCAAAATCCACGGGACCAATAGTCAGAATTAGATCAATTTATCCTATGGCATCTCTTTTGGCCCCATCGAAAGCCCGCACGCAGACATTGTCAGCCCGAATTCTTTCTGTTCCAATCTCCATTCTCTGGAGTGTTAATAGAGGGAAGATATCGACCCCAGAACCACCATCTAACATTACTCATAGCCCTTCATTTGACTGTCAAGTGGAGGGCTTTGTTGTGGGCATCTCCCTCTGGGGGCAAATCATTGCGGTTGAATGAAATTCAATTGACCTCAAAGAATCTTTCTGCCATTCTCTCCAATTGTTCAACAGAAGTATCAATCGGGACATATGCTTCATTTAGTATTTTTAGGAGCACCTTCTAGTGTTCATCCGAACTCAGCAACAGAGATAAGAGTGAAACCTGGGAGGGAGCCTTCTGGAGATGGTCAACTATTGCATATTCTGAAGTTTTCATCTTTCTGAGGAACTCTTCTGCTTCCTCCTTGCTGACAGGCTTCTTGGATGGAAACCGTTTATCCTTGTTCAATTTGGACTTCTTTAGCTCTTCTGGGCTATGTTACTTCCCAGACATAATAAGTTCATTCACCTCTCTCATGACTTCTTTTCCCTTGTAGGTAATTATGGTTCTGTTGTAGTTCTAGGGGACTGCAGTAGGATCTTTCATAGGGCTCTGTGGTGCGTAGCTGATAACCACGGGCTCAGTCAGCCTTGGTGAAATTACGGGCCCGCGCGCCACAAACGTCCCCTTTGGCACATACAATCTTGGCACATTCAGCATAACCTTCCTTTCCTCGAATTTCTTGGGAGTATTCAGGATGAGCTATTCTTTTCTCGGGGCCCTAGGAACATAGAGAACCTCGTTCTTAGCAGTTGCTGCCCCAGTCTTTGTTTCAATAACTTGAGGAATCGGAGTGACTTTCTTCTCGATTTTAGCCTATTTTATCGCTGCTTTGGGTCTTGCCTATGAATTGACGATGGCAATGATGGCTTTCAATGCTGAATCAAACTCCTCGTCATCACAAATCATTCCAATAACCGGCCTATTATTGTGAGCCGGTAATGGATTGTTAGTCACATTAGGAATCTCTTCGTCCCTTAGCATAATTCTTTTCTCTTCTATCAAGCTTTCAACCGCCCTTTTGAGGGTTCAACAATCTTGTGTATCATGGCCTTCTACCCCTGAATGGTAAGCGCATCTGGTTTCGGCCCTGTATGATAAGGACTTCAGATTCTGGCGGTTGGGAGGCACAGGTTGCAGTAGACCCAGTTGGATTAACTTTTGAAGAAAACTGGAATAAGATTCACCAATAGAGGTGAAATTGGTTCTCCTGGGAGGCTCACGAAGGCGTGGACTATGTTGGTGTGTGTTCTATGGTGCACGGGGATTATACTGAGCTAGGTAAGGATGGTTATTTCTTGGAGGTGGAGCTCGGGCTTGGTTGTAATGCTGTTTTGGTTGTGCGTAAGGTTGGGCATCCATCACAGCATAGTGAGGCGGTCCATGGCATAGGCTGCATCTTGGTGTGGATAATAGTGTTGTGAGGTTCTGGGTGGCATGTAAGAGCGGTCAAATAATTGACGAGGCCCTCTTGATCCCGAAGCCATCATGGCTCCCTCCTCCCTCTTTTTACGATTGGCCAAACCCCTTGAACCGTTCTGGATGGCTTGGGAGGTGGCTCTCAAAGCAGCTTGACTCAATATTCGGCTAGTTTTCAGGCCGTTCTCTACCATTTCCCTGATTTTGTTTTTCTCAGCAAACGGTTTGCCTATAGCGGACATTATATTCTGAAAATAATCAGCCTCTTGGCCCTACAAGAAGACTGTAACCATTTCTGTATCGTCTATGGGCGGTTTTACTCTGGCGGCCTGCTCGCGCCATTTGATAGCATATTTGCAGAAACTCTCCGCGGCTTTCTTCTTCAAGTTAGATAGGGAGTTTCTATCTGGAGCTATGTCGACGTTGTACTGGAATTGTCTGATAAAATCTCGGGCCAGATCATCCCATATGTGCCAGTGGGAGATTTCTTGATCCACATACCATTCCGAGGCAATTCCTGTCAGGATTTCTCCGAAATAGGCCATCAACAACTCTTCTTTCCCACCAGCCCCCCTAGCTGATTGCAGTATCTTTTTAGATGAGCAATTACATCTCCGTGCCCATCATACTTCTCGAACTTTGGCATTTTGAAACCGGCAGGTAGATGAGCATTTGAGAACATGCACAAGTCTGTATAGGAAACACTTTTGTGGCCACTCAGGCCTTGCATGTTTTTTAAGCTTTGCTCTAAGCTTCTCATTTTTCGAGCCATTTATTCCTGCTCGGGATTCCTTACTGCCCTTTCTTGTTCAATTGGGGACTTATATTATGGTTGTTGAGCGTATGAGTCTGGAGTAACATGAGTTATGTCCAGCTGAAATTGTGGGCCCTGAAAGGTGATTGTTGAAGGCTCAAAGCATGGCCTGGGCATGGTTGGTTGTGCCATGGTGAAGACCAGTGGTGTAGAGACCAACGTTGACGGTGCTCCGGAGAACAGTTCATGGGGGCGAACCACATAAGGCATACTAGAGAAGGACAATGTAGAAAGGTACACTAATGGGATAAATGGATTCGTCATGGGGATATTGGTGGTTCCGGCTGTCCTTGGGACCAGCTCGAGGAACCTGGGAATAGCGCTTGGCGGTTCCTTACCGTTGGACCAAGCATCCCACATTTCCAACATGAGGAGACACAAGATCTTGTTTTCTTCGGCATTTGCCGTCTCAGGTTGTGAAATAGCCGGCTCAGGGTTATCCTCAGTGTTAATGATGCGGAGATTGCTTTCCGAAGCCATTGCGATCTTTCCTTTTGATCTTGTAAAATAAGGGTGAGAAACCAGATTTCCGACAACACCAACCACCTTAACAAGACCTAATTTATATATGTACACAACACCCTTATCAATTTGAGGCATTTAACAGATAGGGAATCGCACATTGGGGATGTAATGCACCTGGACAGTTAAACATTTCTAAAATGTTTTTGCCCTGACTGCATGCTTCATTCCGGCTTTCACTATCTCTTTTACTCTGCAACTCTTTTCATTTATTCATTCACTTCATATCTTGATTTCTTTTTCTTTCCCTTTCGTGACTTTTTGCTCTTTCATTTTTATCGCACTTTTCTTCTCTCTCTCTCTCTCTCTCTCTCTCTCTCTCTCTCTCTCTCTTTTTTTCTTTCAATTTTTCTCTCTTTTGTTGATTTTCTCTTAGATTAGTTAGGGCTATGATCGCATCCGATGGAGATTTCCTACGTATCATGACGCCGCATGAATCAGACCATCACATAGTTCAGGAGAATAAACGCGAAATGAAAGAAAAGAAAATTTTTGGATTTTTCTTTTTCAAAATTACATAAATAAAAATCTTTTTGGTTTTTCTATTACGAGGACTTGGAGGTACTGATGGACGAAAGGACAAACAGACTCGAAATGGACAAATAGACTCAAGAAAAGTAAAATACTGACTAAAAAGCCGAAAAATCAAGAATACATAAGAGCCTCGAATGTTATTCCGCGGGCCCGCGGGATATCAGTCGGTCTTGACGCGAACCTGCGTGCAATCTCTTCCTAGAGGAACTCTAGATCGGCCATCACCTGGCGAGCAAAGGACAACACTGAGGTAAAAAACATAGATCTGGTCATACCCTCACATTCATGGCATTTCATTGCAGCGTAATTAGCTATTTCTTTGATTCTCATTCTAATGACACCTTTTTCTTGGAGCAAGCGTCCAATTTGCTGTGCACGAGCTTCCAACACCTGCGTGGCTGTGTTGTTTTAGTCTTGCAACTTCTGCACACCCTCTTCTAATTGGTAAATCAGTGCATAGCAATGTTCTCTTTCTATTTTGAAGTCCTTTGTCTGCTGAACCATTTCATTTTTGAGGGTAGCCAGCTTTTCTCTTAAAATCGTGATTCCTCTGTCATATCTTTGCTTCAATTGGCGGGCTGACCTTGCCTGTTCTTCTGCACCTTTTGCCAACTTTGCTCGAGCTTTTGTCAAGTCTTCCTCGACCTTTGTTAGATCAGCCGCGTAATCATGCACTTTTCGCCTCAAATTGCTTATGATTCTTTCATCCCTCTTAGTTTTTACTGGCATTTCGGCAACTATTTTCATTTTCCGGATCTGAGCTCGGAGGGATTCGTTTTCCTGGGCCAACCTTTTCTTTTCTCCTTCATCCTCAACAGCTTGCAATCTACTATCGAATTTGATGGTTCTTACTTGATCTTCTAATTTGCTTATAGTGGTCCGATATACCTTCTCTTTGACTAACCAAATTCACTGTTCTTGCGCTTCATCAACAAATTCTTGCATATCGGGCCTTTTAGTCAGCCTTTCAGATTCGTCATTTGTTGTGACTCTCTTTCCATACCAAGCAACATAACCAGGTAGGACCTCACCCTTGGACAAATTGTACTCAAGCGTTTGCCCCCAAGTACTGGTATTCGCTCCAAATTTGGCGAACCACTTCTTCAGGAAATTGGGCATTGGAGCGGATTTCAACCACATGAGTACTAAGATCATCATGTCTGGGAACCGTTTGGCATCTTCCAAGTTGTCTCAAAATCTGGTACGGGGCATAGGGCTGGATGCTCTGGAGACCCATTAGAAGGAAGTAAGGACTAGTGGTGGGCATTTAAATAATCTCATCAACAGGGAGCCAACCCAATGTCCGCTCTATTTGATCCGCAGTTATATAACGAAAGCGGGTAATCCAATCTTTGACCCCTTCTGGCATTTCGAATTCTATCAGTCGTGCACTAAATTCTTCAATGCAATTTTTCCCAGTAGAACCGTAATTCATATATCGGGGACGGTGACAAAGGTGCTCGATTATCCGTAATTGCAATAACAGATTGAATCCCTCGAGAAACCTGACTCCGGCCTTACAGGATGTGAGGGCTCAGAATATATCTGACACGATCATGGGTGCGAGCGTACTCTTAGCCTGAGTAGTCAAAACATGGACAACTCCGGTTACACGTAAATCAATGTGCCCATCTCCCTTAGAAATACCAAAAGGCCTAAAAATGCCACCATGTAGGCAAAGCATCTATGCGTCTCCCACTTTGACCGGTTTTCTTTATTGCAGAGTCCATTTTCTAGGTCTTTGAATCCTCTTAAGTGCCCGTAACACTGGTATAGAAAGTGAAAAGTGCAAGCTCCACCTACTAGACCTTTTGTCTTGATCCGTTTGCTTATTTTCAGTAAGTCTAGAAACTTGTGTGGAGTTACAGTCCTTGGAGATACAAGGTACTTGTGTCTTAATCCCTCTGTACTCCCGGCACAACCCGCCATTTCTTCCAGAGTAGGTGTAAACTCAAAATCTGAGAAGTGCAAAACATTGTGAGTGGGGTCCCAGAATGACATAGTGCCTCCGTCAAATCACTTCTAGGTTAAATCTTTAATAGTCCAGTGAGCGCCCCTAGGTATTGATTGACCCTGTCTCCTCCTTCTAAGTGGCCAAACTTGGAAAAGGGACTATAGGTGGCTATTCTTGCAAAAACAGCCTTCTGACGTCCCGTCGAGAAATTCCTGGCTATTTGGACAAAAACGACATCACCTAACTTTATTTATGACAAAATGACAACATTTCATATTTTGGTTATTTTTACAAAAACGGGGTTGAACCTAATGAAAGTTGCCTACGTATCTCACATCCAGTGAGAATCAAACCCGCGTAGTTCAGTAAGTTTTGACGCAATAGGGAAATGTGACTTATTTTGAAATGACTCTTTTTTTTTCTCTTTTTTCTTTTTCTTTTTTTCAAAATTCAGCTAAGTTTCAGGATATTTTGAATACCGGGATTTTCAGAACCGGGTGACTTCTCTCTCCTACCTCACTCTTGGGTTTTCTTGATTTTCTTTCCCAAATTCTAGAATCTGGTCAACATGCAAGTAGAAACAAATAAATGCACAAATAACACGTAAAATGCACCAGGATGGTCTTTTAAATTAGGTACACCTGTCCTAAACGGACCCAACCCCTGTGTTGAGTCCCCAAAGTCAAATGCACGTGATGCGAACAAACATACCTACTAGGGATCCGTCATGAGGTTTTTTCATTCTAGGTTTGAACCCTGGGGTGTATTGTTCTAGACCTGGCTTACCCGAGCGGACAACTCGAGCCTACGGAGGGCAACGTATCGGGAACCAAAAGGCCATCCGGCTTTATAACTGATCCAACCCTCGTTCTAAATTAGTGATATGATACTCTAACAGAAAAGAAGTCACGCCAGCGTGCGCTTCCCAGAAGATTCAGAAGACTCAGAGAGAAGAAGGGTTTCGTAACAATTTATATACAGTTCACACAATATCAAAAGGGTAAAAAGCAGCATTTAGCACATTAGGCTCAAACAAATAATATGAAACAATCACAAGTAGCCAAGTATAATAGTCATCTAAGCTTGAATTCTGAACCCTGAACCAGAGATTCTGGGTTCGATCCCCAGCAGAGTTGCCAGAGCTGTCACACCTCCTTTTTCCCGAGAGAAAGGAGAATTTTTTTAATTAAAGTGACATCATTCGAAATGGGGTTAATTATTTAATTTTTCTGAGTCGCCACTTAGAATAATTCATTAGGGTGTCCTAAGTCACCGGTTTATTTGAAAATCTCAAATCGAGGAAATTGACTCTATTTATGATCGTGAACATAGAAGACAAGGTAAGAAATTTTGTTAACCTAGGAGAAGGTGTTAGGCATTCCCGAGTTCCGTGGTTTTAGCATGGTCGCTCAACTATTAATAATTGGCCTAATTATCTCATTTAATACATATTTAAAACCTATTGCATTTTTAACTTTCTAACCGCTTTTAATAAAATTTTAATTGCTTTTAGGATTTATAGAGTTTATTTGAATAAGTCGCGATGTCGCGCCTTATTGTTTTTGTGCACATCGCGAATCGCGTAATGTGAAATGCACTCGCGATTTATAACATGTTTAATATTACTAATATTCGAAGTTGTAGTCGAGTGGCGTGAAACACGCACTCGTATTGGGACTTATGTATAGCAACTATGCCACGGAAACCGTACCCATAGTCACGATGATTTATTTAATCGTGCCTAAAGCAACTAGCGTATTTGAAAGATTATTGTGAGGCCAAAAGTTATGAAAATCACTTTGTGGATGTAGTATACCAATTGATCAATATAAATTAATATTGAGATGAACGACTAAAGTATTTGTGGTATCGAAGTTATGAGGCATTTACTTATTATGATAAAATGGACCAGCTTTTATACAAATAGTAGAATTACTGGGCCGGAAAACTGAACTCATTGGGCCTAAATCTCATCTCCACTTTAGGATTACGCCACAACCCAACAAACAAAATCAAAGCAACTCAACACCCTACGGCCTAACCTTGTTTGAACGTTAACATTGAAGCTAAACAAATGAAATTAACATTGGGCTCAAGAGAGGAGTCCGTAATTTGCTATGCATAAATACGCAGTGCGGCCATCACAACCAGTTGAGGTATCACACAAACAAAATGGCATAGAGCATAGTAGATGCTGTCAACATTTTAGATTAATTTTAAAGTAAAAATTTCTGCTTCTAATCAAATCAATACATAGTAAATCTTAAAGCTCAAATTAACATTTGTGAGTTATGACTTCATAGCAAAAATCAGATTCGGTACTAATGAGACATCTTTAACACAAAATTTGAATAGAATAGACATCATACAAGACGTTCAAATCTATACATGGATGAATCAGTGCTCATTTTCATTGAAGAACATCCAAATACAACAAGAATTTTATGTGTTTAAACTCTCTGCTAGGAGAAAGCAATCAGGAAATACCCCAGTAAAAGGCACTAAAGCTAAAGCTCAGCTACAAATTCAGCAAAAACAATAATATCAAACAATACTTTTCAGGACTCCAACACCACTCGAACTCCCAGAACTTAAAGTAAAAGAACGGACATTGGATCAGATATGGATATTATTGAATGAGTGTGACCAACTGGTGGTCAAACTCACCAATTCAAACACCTGTACCTTATTGCACTAATAGGCATCAACTAATCAAACTACTACATGAGAACTGATTTTTTTTTTTTTTTACAGTTACTTATGTCCAAAATAAGGCTAAGTAGAATATGCAACACACATCAGCAAAGCAAACATCAACAAGCTTAAAAGGAATCATGGACATTCATAAACAAACATACCAACTGAATACATGAAAGAGCACTAGACTAACAGATTTTTATTCATTGGTTCAAACTGGATAAGTACAGAAGGTAGACATACCTATATGTAGAAAATCAGCGATTAAAAGACCAAATAAAGGTCGAAAAACCAGGGAATGAAGATCCGCAGTGATGAACTTAAAATCAATCAAGAAAACACTCAGCTTAAGTTTTCTTTTCGTTCTCCTCCAGAATTTCACTCACTTTTTTTCTTTGGATTTTCTCCAGCCAAGTTTTAATTTGCAGGCAGTTTTTAGGATGAGTGTCCATGATTTTTGTATCTGCTCTATGAGTGTATATATGCTGAATGAGAGTGAGTCTAATGAGGGGAGGAAATATGTCAGCGTGAAATCTGGGAATATCATAGGGGAAAGGAATATTTTTTAACTGAAAAAATGCCACCTATTTCCTTCTAGAAGTGAGATATCTACTTAGGTTTGGGCCAAGTGACCTGGCCAAACGACCCAAAACAGAGCAAGCCTGGCTTAAATAAAAGCCTACTAGAATAAAATTGCTGTAATTTGATACTTAATTATAATCAATAATTCAGCTAATTGCAAACCGAAACTTATCTAAACATACTCTCAATCAAACTAAATCAATTCATTAATGCAATTAAAATGAGAACTTAGTTAACAATCCGAAAAGGAAAAGAAAAACAACAAAAAAGAATAAGAAAGACGAGAAGGGAGAGATACTAATTTAAATCTTAAAGAAATCAGTGAACGAGGCAAGCCGACGAGCAATGGTGGTGATGAACTCTGGGCCGTCAAAGATGAGTTGACCGGACTCCGATTATATTTCAAAATGAATCAAAACTAACCTAAAACGATTGCTCTTGTCAAGAGCAATCGATTCGTGTGAGTTTGAAACCAAAACGAATAAAAAATTACTACAGAAATCAACAAAATATGAAACTAGATTTTTCCTGGAAATTCAGATCTCTTAATCTCTGATTTTGGTAGAGATTTCGGGCAAATTGATAGTGGATTTTGATTGAGGAGGGGTAAAAGACTGTAGGGTAAATATTTGGGTAGACTTGGTGGTGTGCGGTCACCATGAGATGGTTTTAGACGCGACTGTTATGGAGAATGGAGGAGATGAAGAAGATGGAAAATGGGCGGGTTGCTACGGTTTGGGGGGGTGTTGGGTTCGGACACTTATATAATTTAGGGAGATGAGTTCAAGGCCGTTGGACGGGATTGATCAAGCGGTGGATATCAAATGGCCACTAAACGGCGTCGTTTGATATTAAAGAGGGAACTAGGTCAGGTAATAGGAGTGGGTGTGACGGGTTTTGCGGAATTTTGGGCCGCCGGGGTCGGCCCAAATGGTATATGAAGCATAAACAACCCTCCTCTCCTTTTCTTTGTTTCAATTTCAAATTAACCCACTATTAAGATACCCCATTAACCTTTTGCACAATTAAACAATTAGAACCAAATTATCTAAAAATTAACTAATGATCACACTAATTGAATTATTAACTAAGATATAAAGGAAAAATATTAATTTATTTTTGTTGTGCTTTTCATGTATTATTATGCAATTTTGTAAGTAATTAGTTCCTAAAAATACAATTGAAACCTAAAATGACATGGAATGAAGATTTGAAAATTTTTATGGTTATTCTATGACTTTAAGATATTAAATATGCAACTAAATGCAAACAAACAAATAAAGAGAAATCCTAAAATTCTAAAAAATAAGAAATAACTTAGAAAACTATTTTTTGTGAATTTTGTAGGCGTATTTTCGTAGGGCAAAAGTCACGTTCTCACAAATAGTATTTACTGTGTTCGCTATTTTATATTCAGTGTATTCAAATGTATTTGTATTAACATTATTTTAGTTATTCCTAATACATGTTATTACTGCTGTATTCAATATATTTTATTGGTTGCATTCACTGTATTTCTATTTTTATTCAATGTATTTTACTGTATTTTCAAATTAAATATATCAGCTGTTTATGTTATGTTCTATTTCAATGTTTGTATTCAGTGTATTTTAATATTTATATCTTGTATTACAGTATGCATGAATACAAGTATTGTCAGCTTTATTAAAAAAATACAGACCATCGAAATACATTAATACAAGCAAAAAAATATATTTATACAAAAATACAATGTGTTTGAGTGAGTTGTACAGAATATAATGTATTTATATCAATATAATGTATTTGTATCATTGTATGTGACTAAATAGCAAAGAAGAGAAGAAAATTCGTCGGTGATGGCGTTTTCCGACCAAGATGAGAAGAAAGTTCGTTGGATTCGTACAATAATTTTCTGATAAGTGTTTATCACACTGCTCCTTTCCGTTCGAAAAATTTGCTCTTTTCTGTTTCCTGGTTGTCTTCTACTCTATTCTAATGTCTCTTAGGCCATCAATACTAGGGCATGTATCTTGAGTTGCTCGAAGAGAGAGATTTTAATGTCTCGTTGGCCATCAATACTAGAGCGTGTATCTTGAGTTACTCGAAAAGAGAGAGAAGGAAGAGATAGAGAGAAAGAAGAAAAATTCTGAGAGAGTATCGTGTGTTAATTGAAAGAAAGAGAGAGGAAAAATATAAATAGCGTATTTTATGCCTCAATAGTAGTATATACCATAAATACTTATTTTGCTATAAAATATAAATAATAATTATAGAAAATAATATTTTAAAATAATTTTGGTTTATAATAAATAAGGTTATACCTTTGCTATAAGAGGTAAACTTTCCTACTTTCTTTTGTTTCTCCTTTTGAAGTAGTTTTGATTGTTAAAAGATTAAAAATATACGTTACCTTGAGAAAGAAAATTTGAATTCAATAGCTCGGGGTTAGCTAGGTTAATTTTGTTAGTAATGTTTACTTGGACCCAATATTATGGGTAAAACGGAAATCTTTAAAGTGGTTTTGATTGATAAAAGACTAACAAATAGTGTAAGCTATCTCGAGAAAGAGACTTATAAATTTCTATAGCTTGTTGTTAGCTATGGTTTAATCGATTTCGAAATCTTTACTTCGAAGTTGGAACTAATGTTATCATATTGTGTATTATTCCTTATACAGTAGATGCAGAAACCAAATGAACTGGAACGACACAGAGAAATGAGCAATTGCCTGAAAATTTCGCTTTCCCATCAGCCTTTTGAATTGGAACGACACAGAGAAATGAGAAAAAAGTTCCAATGGAGATACGGGGTATCGATCCCCGTACCTCTCGCATGCTAAGCGAGCGCTCTAGCATCTGAGCTACATCCCCGGCTGTAGTAAGCACCGCCTTATATATTATTTACCACGACGTCTTTCTCCATTATAGCTTTCCATCCATATGCAGATTATATTCGCTTGCTAGTGTGTGGTGGTGGTTAAGAAAGAATTAATGAAATGATTATAAATTTGTTTAATGCATGATCTCAACCATTAATATGAATTTGGCACATGCAAAGCCCACTAGAATTCCATCTTGGCAAATTTGGTAATGCTCACTGTCCCTGGACAGTGATTTGAATTGAAGTCCCGCTGTCCTAATTGAAGGACTTAGGTAATATGTCTCTTGTTCTTTTCATCCTTTCGTGCAAAGAAGAGTCAAATTGAATTTCTTAGGTGATATGTAAAATCTCTGAACCGCAAAGTTGAAGCTCGAATATATGACATATTCTATCAAGAAGAAAAAAGCAGTGAAAGACCGAATATATGTTGGAACTGTATTTGTTTTGCCAGTTTACTCTAAAGTTGACAGACTAAACCTGTTTAGTAACATGTGTAGCATGTCCCTAGGCCATATGCTAACATGAATAATCTGCTATATAAAAGATTACATTTTTATACATCGATATCTGTATTAGGCAAGCTCAGAATCTTTATTTTGCCCCGTTAAGTGCTCCCTCAAGGTACATCATCATTTGGAGGGGTCTTTGGAATCTTAACTTCTAAGAATTTGTGATCGCCACTCAAGAAAGCCTCTGTTTTCCTCCACTCTGCGTTCTCAGGCAGTTCAATCCTCCGGACACAGCCGTATTCCCACCAATTTCCTGCTCTCCAATCCGTCGTCCCGGCCTCTTTCAACTGGCCACTGACCACTAAGACTTTCCCATCCTCAACACAAACACGAATTTTACCTTTACCAACTCCTGTTCAGATATCAACAGTCTTAATCGACATTGCAAGCCATAAATATGCAAGTATTAAACTTCAATATTTGAAATATCGCTGAAATAATCCTTATTCCCAAGTCATCTGATCGAGGACAAGGTTTCTTTGTCTCCGCCAACAACTAAAAGAAACTGTGAGTTGAGGAATTATATATATAGGCTGATGTTTCGTGGACATGCGATTAATGGCGGAGCCAGAAATTCTACAAAGAGTGTTCGAGGATTAATATGTGTTTATAAAAAGTGATTTTTACATATATAAATAATCTTTTATGTATCCCGTATTAATTTCGGATGAAGGGTATTCAACTGAACCTCCTACACATAGGCTACGCCACTCCCTGCAACATAATCGTTGCAGTTTTTTGACGAACCATAAAGTTCAAATAAGATAGACCTCATTGCTGATTTAGGATGGATTTTTGAATTTAAACTCTATTGTTTTCAGGTTGAACCACGTATAAAAATTAAAATATATACATACATAAGCTCAAACTCATTATGAATTTTGAAATTGAAAGTAAATAACATTGGAAGCACTGACCTGGTATTTCTGCTCTCAATAGATAATCTGTCTCTGTTTGAGACCAGTCAACTGTGCACTGATTGGAGCTGCGGGCATTGGACAACAACACATCTGAGTCAAATTCCCACAGAGGAAATGCATCTGAAGGATCAAAGAATTTTCCGAACAGTAGTGGACTAAACAGCGAACCTTCACACAAGGCCTTGTGAGTTGTCGAATTCCCCTTGTTCATGAAAGTTACAAAAACATCTTCTTTTAGTGGAACACACCATTTCTGTGGGTTTGGTTCTTCAAATTGAACTTCAATCTGTTTGTAACTGGTCATTGAACTTCAAGGATGAAAATGAAAAGAAATTTGTGTTCTTTTACTAATGCTGGACAGAGAATTTGAGACTTCAATTCTCCTTATACTATTAGTCTATAATTAGGAGGTGCCTATAGCTAGGCAGAGAACAAATTCTCGTGGAATATATGGAAAAATGATGCTGTAAAGATAAGGGAATATATTTCTTATCAAGAAAAATGTGAAAATTACTTGTGCAACACCACAGTAAATCAGCGGCACTCGTTGAATAGAGACACGTGGCATAATAAAATAGCCAATTGTTTGTCGGGGTTATCCCATGATTAATTATGATTAGTTATTGTGGGATTAGTTATCCCACCCTCCCATAAGGATAAAAAAACATTACAATCCGAAAAATTAGTTATACCACAATTTTATCTCAACCAAATATGAGATAAACTCATCTCAAATTTAATCTCGAGATTAATTATCCCTTAGGCCTCAGCACCAAACTAGCCCTAAGAGTACTTAGCAATCTTGAAGTACAAGGTCAAGTATTCCATGAATGTTCTGGTAATTCTTGGTTTGCCTGGGCCTTTTCAATTTTTGGTCTTAGCCGGGGACTTTATTTTACAAGATTTTACCAAGTAGCTGCTTAGAGAAAGAGAGGGTCAATTTCACTACCACTATAACAGTAAAGTTAACATTTTATCACATTAAAATAATACGAGAGGGAAGTCCGCACGGGGAGTCCAACACGAGAGGGTAAAATTTTTTTTATATTGCCAATGCATATGCACGTAAGATGTCATTATACTGACATTGCACATAAGAATTCTTTAAATTGACATTAATTATATATATATATATATATATATATATAAACAATATTTTATTCGTAAGGGTATAGAAGTCTGAACTCTTGTAAACATTGGAAAACAATGAAAATTAAAAATAAAATGTAAGGCCTGTGTGATGAAGGTGTGAACAGAATAGTTGAAAGTGGATTAACACGTCGATGATTGTCATGAGTCATGAGCAACCCTTGTGCCAACATATTTCCTTTCAACTTTCTCTAATATTTCTTGATTTCTGGAATTAAATAAGCTTAACTAAATGACATTTGCAGATCCACTTAGTCCAAAAAGCAGATGGTATCTTTCAGATTCATATTGGAAAATTCATGGCCATAGCAGGTTGGAATCCAGTACTCCTTTTGAATGCTGAAAAAGCCACTTTAGGAAGTGGAGTAACGCAAGAAATTAATACTGTTGTTCTTTAATGATATGTGGTAAAAGTGAGATATCAAGCGTCAACGGAAAAAAATTAAAAACATTTTAATATACATATGAAATATATTGAAATGAATTTATATATATCACATAAAATATTATATACTACACACGAAATATATCATCTTAAAATTTGACCCTATTTAACCAAATAAATAAAATAAGGTGCATGGAATTTTTCATAATATTCTCTATAAAATGAATCACAGGCCATACATGGATCTCTTCAGCGTCATTGTCGCATTCTATTGTAAGGGAAATTCAAAGAATTTAAAAATAAAAAAAGGAAAAATGGATTGAACAAAAATATGTAGAATTACACACAGCAAAAATGCAAAACGATTGGTAAATTTTGTTACAGCATCTCCTGAAGAACAAAAATTCACTTTTTCCACCCAAAGAATTTCTCGGGTTAACTTCATGCCCCTCCCTGACCCGCACCCATTGCATGTATAATTGTATTTAGCCTTTTGCTTGATCTGGTTTCATATACAAAACCCCAAGTGAAAGAATTTATATTTCTTTTTTCTTTTTGGGTGCGGGGCCTAGCCTTTGAATGACATGTTACATTGTAATGTGATTATTCTTGTTTGATTTTGGGAGGTCTGTATGGAGAATTGACGAGTTTTTTGATTTGATAATTCCAAAGAAAGGTTCTTGATTTTATTTTTAATTTTATTTTTGGATTAATGGGGTGTTGTGTTTGATGCCACTGTATTAAGTATTTGCATGAAAATTGGAGGTGGGGTCACAAAGATTCTTGTAAAAAAATTGTGTTTAAGACATTTGGAAGTGGAAATATTGTTTCTTTTGAAGACCCGTTAAGAGTTGGAAAAGGTAAATTCAGCAAAAATTTGACCTTTTTGTGGCCTCAGGAAATTGACCTGAGGTTTATCTGAAATTATTCATGAAAAGCATTTTCTCTTTCTTTGATGCTGATTCAAGGGCAAATGGGTGTGAGAGGAGTAGTTCATTTCTTTGTAGTATTCTTTCTGCTTTTCACTTTGGTAGCTGCAAATCCTGGAAGCAACAAGGACTCAGAAGTTTATTTACTTGCCAATCTCATTAGCTCTGTGGAGATTAACAGAGACATGGTACTGAACTTCCTTATTTTCTTTTGAGCTTCGGTCACTCTCATATGCAATCAAATGTTCCTTTTAAGAAATTTACTTTATTGGCCTTTTATTTTCTTCGGATAGGATAGCTCTTCTAGACCAGCATTAAGGAGAAATTAAGCATTACTTGATCCCTTGTAGGAGTAGGAGTTCTTGATGTTCAATTTCTTATGTTGTCGAATGATTTTCATGCTATGCAGTTCGTATCGATTAATGAGTGCATTTTCTCTTCTCTGATACTAGGACGGCCTATGCTTGATATTTCATAGTTTTATATCACTCTAAAAGGGCAGTCCGGTGCACAAAGCATCCCGCGTTTACGGAGGGTCTGGGGAAGGGCCGCACCTCAAGGGGTGTGATGTAGATAGCCTACCCTAATGTAAGCATTAGTAGTTGCTTCCACGGCTCGAACCCGTGACTTTTAGTTTACATGGAGACAACTTTACCATTGCTCCAAGGTTCCCTTCTAGTTTTATATCACTCTAGCCTTTCCAATTTTGATCTTTCATGTCTTTGCTTCCTTCAATGGCTCTTTATTGCTTTCCTGCTGCCAATTTTCCTTTATATGGGTCTAGGTTTATCTATCATAATCAAGCTCAAATAAACCATCCCTATTGTTCCAACTCACTTGGACCTGGATTAGCATCCATAACTCTCACCTATGACTAATTTTTTGTAGATGTTACTAATAATTATTTGATCTATACACGTTTGAGAATGAGCATTCAGCAGAAAGCTTGATCAAATCTCCTGGTGCAGGTTGAGCTATTGTGGTTGAACTGTAGGATAGAGTTAATACGTGCTAATGAAGCTGTAGAAGATCTTGAGTATTATGTTGCAAAGGAAGATTCAAGTGGGAAAGACGAAGTCCTTCTTGACAGTAGGTCAGAGAAACATAAGCATGTCAATGTCATGCATCCGCTGGTTAAGCAAGCCCTTCTAGGTTGTTTGAGGGAAAAAAATCTCTTGTTTCTTATATGCGGAGAGGAGAAGGGCTCGCCAAATTGGTATACCAAGTCTGCGGAGTGTCTCCTTTCCTGGCACCGAGCTCCTAAACGGCGAAAACTGAAAGCAGCCCCTAATCCACCACCTGCTCCTCCTAATTCAAAGTCATCTAAATCAAAAGATGACAAAAACTCAAAAAAGAAATCTGCAGGTAAAGGCAGTAAGAAAACAAGCACTCCTGGGGTTCCTATTATTGCGGCTGCTGCTGCCGCATCTGTTCTTATTGCAATCCTGTGTATATGCTGTTGTTGTAAGTGTTGTAGGAGATCGAAAAAGGGGTTGAATGATGAGAGGCCTCTTCTTAGCTTAAGCTCGAGCGACTATTCATCACATAAGTCCTCTGCTTTAGGAGCTTCATTCAGTAATCATTCAGTTAATAACAATCCCCATGATGATTCTAAGATTGAGATTGGAAGGACGGCCCCCGCTGGAATGCCTCCGTTGAAACCTCCCCCTGGTAGGATGATTCCTTCCGAAGCTCCCACTAAGGCAGCCCCAGCCCCAGCCCCTCCC
>MCJB01050447.1:25915-36333 GCA_002018475.1 Nicotiana obtusifolia
ACCTCCGCCTCCAGCAAAGCCATCAACTCCTGCACCACCTCCACCACCAGTTAAGCCTATTGGCTCACGTCCCTGTGCACCTGGACCTCCTCCTCCACCACCTATAAAGCCTGGTCCTCGACCACCACCTCCAGGCAGTGGTCCACCTAGGCCACCTTTCACGGGCTTGAAGCCACCTCGACGTTCCCTTGCTGGACCAAATGCATCCGCAACTGACGCAGAAGATACCGATGCTTCCAAAACTAAGCTTAAGCCTTTCTTTTGGGATAAGGTTCAAGCCAACACTGACCAATCAATGGTTTGGGATCAAGTCAAGGCAGGATCTTTCCAGTAAGTCTATTCTTTTCTTGCTTGATGCAGCTTTGAATTGTTTTAATCATAGACAGTGAATATCCTTTAACAGGTTCGATGAAGAGCAAATAGAGAGTCTATTTGGATATGCCTCTGCTGATAAAAAGAAGAATGGGTCAAAGAAAGAATCCTCCCAAGATGCTTCCAACCTATATATTCAAATTATTGATCAGAAGAAAGCACAGAATTTATCTATTCTTCTTAAAGCCTTAAACGTGACAACTGAAGAAGTTTGTGATGCACTGAAAGAAGGTGATCATCTGTTCCTTCTTTCACTCCTTCAATATGTAAAAATCAAAGAACTGCTTAAAAGTATGTCCCCTTTGGCACTATATTGGATAAAAACCCATGTTGTACCTTATTGACTACAGAATGTTTCCCTGACTCAGAGAACTGAATGATTATCTAGAAGCTTCTATAATCATTTGAGATCATTAACAGATAATGTTTGCATGTAATTGCTTCAGCATGCGTTTAACTGAAGAGAAGAATCTATGAAAGATTAAAACAACAAAATTAAAAGAGTGGAGGAAGAGGAGTGCGCAAGATTCGTCTGCGCATTCCCCTCTCAAGTGTTTCAAGATTTTTGGGCCAATCTTTCTTTTTTATTTTTACTGGTTGTATAGTAATTCAAGGAAAGCATTGTGCTAAACTTATTGTCGATTTTCCATCTCCTTCATGCCAATGATTGAACATTTTTAAAGGTCCTCAAAGATTTAATTCTAGTTGTATGTCATGCTTCTTTGGTGAACTATTTGCATGCATTAAAACCCATGGTCCGATCTAAGCTATCAGCAGCGTGTGTTGACCCCACCAGGTATATAGACTGCTCTCTCTGTACCTATTTGAGGTAAATCACGCTATCAACCTCTGCTTCATTCTTGATCCATAAAGGTTTATTTGCTTTTGTATTCCATTGTTAGTTGTCAAAATGTTCCGGGAATTGTTTTTCCAAATGCCTAATTACAGTCATGTAATGCTTACTTATCACATGAGTTTGCATTGTTATACTGCCTCTCAAACTAAAAGGCCTTAATTCACTATTTCAGAGATATAATTGATATTTTTTTTAAATGGAACATCACATTAATGATTGATACGAAAGTCTACTCAAATGTGAAACTGAAATAGTTGAAACAGTGTTTCTCATTTAGAGTAAGAACTATGTAAACTAGTCTTAGATTTTGTAATTCGAGTCATTGAGGAGGAAACTTCCCAAAAAGTAGGTAAGTAACTTGGGAAGGAAGGAGTTCTAGTATTGATCGATGTTGGTCAATTTTCTTTTTTATATTTTTCAAATAAGTGCTCTTTGCTTTATTAGTTCAGCTAGAAGTGTGAGTGTGTGACATTGCCTTTTCCCCTTTAGTCTACGGAATCTAGTACTTCTGGAAACTCTCTTCCAGAGTAAAATTATGAAATGCATTCAAGGAAAAGATATCTAGCCTTTCTGCATTTTGTCTAGTTAGATGACTGGTTTTTGTTCGTGTGAATAATTGTCCATGCGGCACCCTTTAACCTTTCTCTGCATGTACATGTACTTTAAGAGCGGCTTTACTACTGATCTGCAAAATCACATTCACTTTTGAGGCTTTGCCGAGAGCCTTACCTTGCAATGGTTACATATTCTAAACCTGATGTCAGAATAGAAATATGAAGTAGCAGTTTCGCTTAGGGTAGCACAATCACAATGATTATACTGTCAACATACGGTTGCTATTTGCTGTCAATTGGTAAAGCATTGATGTGCTCGTATGTTAATTAGGGTGATATTTCTTAAAAGTGGAATGTCGTTTGTTGTTAAGAGTTTGCAGCTACCTAAGCGTGACTAGTGGTTTAAATTTACTCAGGAAATGAGCTTCCTTCTGAACTCATACAAACTTTGCTTAAGATGGCACCAACGGCGGAGGAAGAATTGAAGCTGAGGCTCTATAACGGGGATCTTTCTCGGCTGGGGCAGGCAGAGCGGTTCCTGAAAGCGTTGGTTGAGGTTCCATTTGCATTCAAGAGGCTAGAAACGTTGCTTTTCATGTGCACTCTTCCGGATGAGGCATCAATTATTAAAGAATCATTTTCCACCTTGGAGGTGAGATATTGTTTTCTTGATTGCTATCCACTTTTGGGTAGTAAAGAGTGAAAATTGTAACTTGTTTGCGGTTGTCAAATTGGAGGAAATACTCTGAAATTCTCTAGAACTTGTGCTTCCAACATTAATCTAAGTGGACTTGTCCGGAGAACCAATGTGTTATATGGACACTTCTTCCACTATGTATCTAACTGTTTGCTGTTAAATCCACCTATGAAGTTCATTGTTTCCCCTGTTATATGTTACCAGCCAAAACCCAAAGTAACCTTTAGAAGTAGAAAAGATAACCATACCCGACCTTGTTTCCTAAAAATGATCAATAACCATATTGGTTGAAAAATATATGGAAATCCACCTGGGAAAGTCCATAGTTACCATGTAAGATGCTGATACTAGTAAGAAGAATGGGTTTGTGAATTGTGCATCTGCACGAGACTTACTACATAACAGGTGTTGCCTGCATTTTACTCTGCTTTATTGTAGTTGTTACCTGATTATTTTTCCATTCCCTATGTTGAAATTAAAGCAGATTTATCATGAAGCTTGGAATATCAAATATTTTATTTTGACTTTCATGATGGAAAAATAGCAGGATTATTTTGGAATTTCACTTAATAGTTACTGAAAATATGGCCGCCCGTACTTCTAGTCAAGCTTCTATTCAGAAGGTTAACTCGTTTGCTGTATGCAAGTGTGACTCAATTTTTGATATCAAAAGACACACTTCATTTTGAGCTAGTGATATATGGTTTGATGCTTATTCTTTATAGCTGATGAAAGTCCGATGACATAGTTCTTACTATATGAAACATAATTTTCCAATTTGAGAATATAAATTGTTCACTTTCAGGGCAACCGGTTTCTTCCTTACATATGTTAACAATATGGTCTGCATCTGCTGAATGCACAATTTATGCATTAAGGATTTTCTGAAACGCTACTGCTCAAGACTTATGTTTGTATACTTCTGTTCAGTTCTTTAAAATTCCTTTAGCATTGGTGTTTGATGCATGTTCTTTTGTGATCCAGGCTGCTTGCACAGAACTCCGGAATAGCAGGCTGTTTCTCAAGCTCCTTGAGGCTGTTTTGAAAACTGGCAATCGTATGAATGATGGAACATTTCGTGGTGGTGCACAAGCATTTAAACTTGACACGCTTCTGAAATTATCGGATGTAAAAGGAATAGACGGGAAAACTACATTGCTGCATTTTGTTGTTCAGGAGATAATCCGCTCAGAAGGTATACGAGCTGCTCGTGCTGCCAGGGATCAACAGAGTATGTCTAGCATCAAGTCCGATGATCTACTCGAGGATTTACCTCAGGATTCAGAAGATTACTATCGGAGTGCTGGTTTACAGGTTATCTCCGGTTTGAGTAGTGATCTTGAAAATGTGAAAAGAGCTGCAATTCTAGATGCAGATAACTTGACAGGCACAGTGTCCAAACTTGGCCATGCACTTATAAAAGCTCGTGATTTCCTAAATTCAGAGATGAAGAACATAGATGATGAAGATGGGTTTCACCAGACTACGAAGAACTTTGTGCAGAATGCTGAAGGTGAAGTCATGTCATTGCTTGAGGAAGAAAAGCGAATTATGGCTCTTGTTAAGAGTACGGGTGATTATTTCCATGGAAATGCTAAGAAGGATGAAGGTTTGCGATTGTTTGTAATTGTAAGGGATTTTCTGGTTATATTGGATAAGGTATGCAGAGAGGTGAAAAATGCTCCAAGAAAGCTAAATAGCACACCAAGGAAAGAACATGTAGCCGTTACGACTTCAGAATCCACTCTTTCACCGCGACCTGATCAATCAACCCATTCACCACGACCTGATCAGCGTCAGAAGCTCTTTCCTGCTATCTCAGACAGGCGAATTGATGATTCTAGTTCGGATGATGACGCTCCTTGAGTACGAGGGCCGGCTCTAATATTGTTCCAAGTAAGGCTTTTGCCTCCCATTTTTTAGAAATAATAGATTTATAGGTATTTAAAAAAAAATAATTAGTACTTTTCGTATAAAAGTAGAGTTTTTTTTTTTTTTTTTTTTTTTTTTTTTTTTTTTTTTTTTTTTTTTTTTATAACAGTTGTCTCAAAGAAAAGAAGTCTTCAAGATTACAATTGCTAAAATCTTACCTAAGATTAACAATGTCTCAAGATAGATTAAATTTGTTGGCTATATTATCAATTGAAAAGGAATTATTAGAGGAAATCGATTATGAAAAAATTATTAACAATTTTTAAAAAAATATTTAGGCCTCACATTAAACTTTGGTTTTAGACCAAACATATGTTTGAGCCGCCCCTGTTGAGTACCTTTTCCCAACGGGTACAAGGTACCTAGCTTTTTTTATTTATTTCTCTTTTGCTTTCTTCTGTTTTGCCTAGCAATAGGAGACCTTCTAGGATGTTGAGGTTAATATATATCTGCTACCTAGAGCACCTTATTTATTTATTTATTTATTTTGTTTCATGTTATGATTTGCTAAGGGATCTGAATACAACTACAACAACAACCATGCCTCAATCTCAAGGAAGTTGAGATCGGCTATATGAATCTGTATTGTCCATGTCACTCCATTTGAGCCCATACAGTTCAATATCTGTGCAGGAATCTTAGAACATGGGCTAAAATATTCTTTCATTATAGAACCGGGGCATGGTAGATAGGAACGCGGAAGAGATTGACTCATTGCTTGGTAGGCTAACTTGAGCGGAGCAGAGACCTGAGAAAAGCTATGCCTTCAGAGATGATCTGCTACATGGCTCTACATGAATGTGGCCTTTTTTGCATCTCCGCTTGTACTTAAAAAGTAGCTAGGATCATTCAATTTATTCGTTGTAATTATTTTTTGTCAATTTTGCTGATAATTCTTCATTCGAATGGAAGTAGCCTGTGCATTATTTATTGATCGTATTTGCAAGAAAGAAAATGTAAATAGTTTGTTCCGCCACAATCGAGCACCACTTCCAGAGCAACATTCGCATATTTTTTTTTGTTTACTTTGAATCTATTGCATAGAAGCCTTTGTTGTGATAGTGATCAAAGGTTTTACTATAAGATAACTGCACGGGAAGTTCTTGGACTAATGGTTATATCTATCACTATCAAGGCATACTTATTTGGAAGAATGAGTTAAAAAAACTTTTAAGTCTTGTATAAGAATTTGGGATACATTTTTTGGTTAACAAAAGAAGAGTGATTAAAGGAGGTGAGGATCAGATTAAAAATAGGAAAAGTTGTGGGTAACTATTAAAACTTTCAAAAATTTAAAAAGATCTACACCCATTCAAATTATTTTAAATTTTCATTTTCCTCTTCTCCTTAGTGTTTAAAACATCTCCATAAATATTTGAGGATGAGAAGTGGCGAGAGGATAGAGAAGAGTGTTGCGAGATGGAGGAACAAGGGGAGGAGGAATAGGGGGTGGGGGAGGAGGGGGACTTTATGTAAAAAAGAAAAGTTTGGGATTTTTGAAAATTATATCATTAGTACTAATCATAAAAGTGTCCTTCCTACCCCATTCTTAACACTTATGTCTTAAAAATTAATATAAGTTTTTAAGTGTCAAAAATTTAAAATAGACTTTTGAAGTCTTGTAGAAGAATTTGGACACATTTTTTGGTTAACAAAAGAAGGATGATTAAAGGGAGTGGAGGACAGATTAAAAATAGGAAAAGTTGTGGGTAAATATTAAAACTTTCAAAAATTTAAAAAGACCCACACTCGTTCAAATTATTCTAAATTTTCATTTCTCTCTTCTTTCTCCTCTCTACTTTTTCTTCTTCTCCTTCTTTCTTCTTTCTCTTCCTCATTCTCTTATTCTTCTTCCTTATTTTCTTCTTTCTCTTCAACTTTCGCTGCTGCTGCTTCGTCTATGTCATCTTCTTTTTCATTTTCTTCCTTGTCTCTTTCTTCATCTCTCTTCAACTCATTTTCATCTTCTTCTTCTTCTTCTTCTTCTTCTTCTTCTTCTTTTTCCCTTAGTAGTGTAAAGTATGTGAGAGAAAAAAGAAAAAATGTGAAATTTTACAAAGTGAGTATTCTGCAAAACACCCTTCGAAATATTTTGAAACATCCCTAGGATGAGTATTCTGCAAAATATCCGAGAGATATTTGAAACATCTCTCAGGATATTTCTGTCACGACCCGACAGGAGGGCCGTGACTGGCATCGGACCCTACTCAACGGCACCGGCGTACCCTTCATCTAGCTTTCCTTATTATCTATAAGGCTTGTCATACACATACAATCTCGAACAATAATCATAGTGAACTGAAATATCATACCATGATATGAACAAACTTATATACATAATATGGCCAACAGGGCTGCAATGCAAAACCATACAACAAAATACATATGTTTGTCGACTCGGCAATTCAACTGTACATAAGTCAACCCAACACTTGTCTATGCATAAACTGACACTTGTCTATGAGCCTCTACAAGAACATACATAATGCAACCTATGTCGGAACAGGGCCCCGACATGCCCATAATGCCTTTAACAAAATGCATACCAAAACTACGGCAAGTCCGAAGGATGGATCTCGCCAATGTCCGCTGGACTGAACGGCCTACTGTGGTGGAGGAGCTTCGTCTATCTGTCTATCGGGACCTGCAGTACGACATGCAGCGTCCACAAATAAAGGACGTCAGTACGGATAATGTACTGAGTATGTAAGACAGGAAAATCATAGTATAAGAATAATAAAATGCGTCAGGATAAGAAACATACAACCTGTATCATCTGAAAGCCTCTGAGGCGACTAACCATGACATGCATGAGGTACATATGCATATACATACATACATATATATATATATATATATATATATATCCTCTTTAAACTCATCATATACATACGCCTCTGTGGGCCTCATCATCATCATACCCAACTGATCAGTGGTTGCACAATAAGTGCCATCGCCCGGCCGACCATAACGTGGCTCGGTGTTTATATAGTTGCACAATATGTGCCATCGCCCGGCCGACTATAGCGTGGCTCGGTGTAGTAAAATAGATAATGCATGCTTGACTCATATAAATCATACTTTCTTGGCGACGTAAGGTCGAATAGCTAACAACACATCAATCCTCCCATAAGAGGGGAAAAATAATAAAGGCACTCCTAGCTTCTAAGAATAGAGTATCTTTGAGGGCTCGTACGTTCATTGCATTTGTTAATTGAAGTCGTGCAAAGAAAGAATGGTATAGTCTTACATACCTGATATTCTCTGTGTCAATTTCAAGCTTCGCACAGTCACAATTCCTTAGTCTACAATGAAAGAGGCGATTCTATCGTTATCCTCTAAACGTTATAGTTATAGTCAATCTCAACCCGAAATTTATATGGTGTTTCTCCATACCCATCTTCTTCTAAACCTCCACAGTAATAGTAGTAAGACATGCAACCCATTAGCAATCCAAAACAACCACAACCCAGTCCATTATCAGTAATTAACTTGAACTCATGGCTTCCAATCACCATCCCATGAGTTCTTACATGCATATAATGGAATACCATGAATTTCCAAGAGAAAGGATGCATGAAAGAGGGTGGTGACTTACCTTGCATGTGGAATATCTCAGCCCTTCTCCTTGGTTCTTCAACTTCTAGGTCTTACTCTCAATTAGGGCTTGAAAAGGTTTCCTTAATTCTTCCATCTTCAGGTTCCTTCCCCAATTTAGAACTTGAAAGGAGGAGAAATTGGTTAAGATTTGTGTGAGACTTGAGAAGGGGCGCTGNAGGTGGGTGTTCTTCTGGGTTTGAGTTTCAGAAAATGAAGAAAGAACTGGTCTAGGCCCCTTTTTTATAGGTCTGTCAATAAGTGATACACGTGTCTGACGCTTTCACATCTGCGACCGCATTTCCATCGCAGAACCAACATGCGGTTCGCATTTTGGACGCGAAACTTAGCCCAGAAATCTGTCTCATTATTACGATGAAGAATGTCAGATTTGTGATCTGCATTTCCAGTATGCGATCGCATACTGGCCGCATTCTTGGCATGGATTTCTGTCCAGAAATCTGTTTCAGTCTGCGACACATCAGGTACGTTATGCGGTTCGCATTTTAATAATGCGATCGCATTCTTGGCCGCATTTTCTGGCACTGATCTTTGTCCATAAATCTGTCTTGGTCTGCGATTTCGGTGTTAGATTTGCGGCCCGCATGTGGCTTTTGCGGTAGCATATCCAACTTTGGGAAGCCCTTTGCTCTTTTCTTGACTTTTTGAGCTATTTTTCGGGTTCTTAGGCTCTTATATGTAAACTATCTTACAGCGCAAATCTAACGTACGAAATTAACGGTTGTAACAATTTCTTCTGCTTTTTCCTTTTTTCTAGTGGTTTGAAATGTGAGAGAAAAAGAAACCAATGATAAAATTTGGTGAAACATCTCCTTGTATGTTTCAAACATCTGTAGCATTTCACGAGATGTTTATAACATCTCCCTAAATGTTTGAGGATAAAGAATGACGGGAGGATAGAGAGGAGCGTTGCAAGATGGAGGAACAAGGGGAGGAGGAGGAGGAGGGGAGGAGTGGGAGGAAGAATAAGGAGTGGAGAAGAAGGGGGCTTTATGTAAATAAAAAATCTTTGGGATTTTTAAAAATTATGCCATTAATACTAATCATAAAAGTGTCCCTCCTACTCCATTCATAACATTTTTGTCTTAAAATTGGTATAAGTTTTCAAGTGTCTCAAAAATTTGATGAGTTAAACAAGACTTTTGAAGTCTTGTATAAGAATTTGGGACACATTTTTTGGTTAACAAAAGAAGGGTGATTAAAGAGGGTGGAGGTCAGATTAAAAATATTAAAAGTTGTGAGTAAATATTAAAACTTTCAAAAATTTAAAAAGACCCACACCCCTTCAAGTTATTTTAAATTTTCATTTCCCTCTTATTTTTCCTCTCTACTTGTTCTTCTTTTTTCTCTTCCTCATTCTCTTATTCTTCTACCTTATTTTCTTCTTTCTCTTCAACTTTCGCTGCTCTACTTCGTTTATGTCATCAACATCATCATCATCATCATCTTCTTCTTCTTCTTCTTCCTTATCTTTTTCTTCTTCTTACTCTTGAACTAATTTTGATCATCATCTTGTTCTTCTTCTTCTTCTTCTTTTTTTCCTAGTGGTTTAAAATATGCGAGAGAAAGAGAAAAAATGTGAAATTTTACAAAGTGGGTATTCTGTGAAACACCTCTCGAGATATTTTGAAACATCCCTAGGATGAGTGTCATTATCCAAAATCTGTCTAGTCGTGATGATACCTAATCCGACCTGCTAGGTAAACCAAATACAGTCAACCAAATATACTGAAATTAATATGAAGCCAACAAGTGAAATAACTGAATTTTATACAACTTTTCAACTGGTAGCACAAGACATAAATTCTAAGACTTAGATCTACAAGCTAATATGAAAATGATACAACATATGTTTGAAGTATACATAAATAGGAATTAAGTCCTAGACTAGCATGAACAAGATGTAGCTTGATTTTGGAACAATGGAACGTCTTTAGTGCCAGGCTTCGTTTTCCATAGCTACACAGATCCAAGATCTGCACACAAAGTGCAGAAGTGTAGCATGAGTACAACAGATCCTATCTATTTAATAAATATCTTGACTAACCTCGGTGAAATAGTGACGAAGTTTAAGTTAAAAGATACTCACACAAATATAGTACATGTGCAGATGATAAGCAGAAAGAGCAATACGAGGAAGAGATGCGAATAATCACGTAGTAAATGAAATGAAAATATAAATAACAGAGAGCCCCATAATATCGTCACGTCTCAGTCTCATAACATAATATGATAACAGAAAACAATCAACAAGAATAACCAAAATATGTTTTCTTTATTACAGCATGCAACCCTATATATATATATATATATATATATATATATATATATATATATATATATATATATATATATATATATATATATATAGTGTTCTCCGTTGCGGCAC
>MCJB01050447.1:40186-50585 GCA_002018475.1 Nicotiana obtusifolia
GGTCGAAGGAGAATAAAAGGAGACAGTGTGAGAATTCTTGAAAAGAGGAAAAATGAATCTTGAAAGACAAAAAGGTAATAGTTATATAATAATGATTGGGAAGATTTTTCGAGACTTAGAAATTTTTTTAAAATACATAAAGGTGATAGATATGGAATAATGATAAATTTCTTGGAGATAAAGAAACTGACAAAGTTGACTTGTGTTTGATAACAAACTTGAGATCCAACATTTTTTTACTATATAGTTTTCTTTTTAAATCAACTTATGTAAGCAAATTAAAAATGATAGGAAAAAATTATAGATATATTTCTCGTTGTTAAAGCAAATGTACAAAAAAGCAAGAGAATCGAATGATATTTTGGTAAAATATGTAATTTGAAAGAAAATAATCTTTTATCATTAACTTTGCATAAGAAAAAGGAATAGAATACACTAAAAATAAGATAGTATACGTACTAGCTAGTTTCGAAATAGAGAGGGTAATGTTTAAACCGATTTTGTTAGAGAAAATTTTTACACTGTGAGCATATCATACCATCTTTCTTATAAATCAATATGTTATTTTTAATCTCAAAATAAATGAAATACACTAGATTCGTAAGATGAAGCTAGACATATATAAGCAAAAGACGGCAAAGTGAAAACAAGAGTATATAGGGCGGTTATAACTCCACTGCAGTGAGCGAAGATACCATATCTTGAGTCACGTACTTTCATTAAGTATTCAAAACAAGTGTTATAAACTCTCTGCTGTACTCAATATATTTCTCTGTTTGGACTGAATATTCTCTCAAATCCAAAATGTTGGCTGCAGAAGAACCAAATAGTCCAGAAGGTGGAGGAGTTTCATCCTCTTCTTCAACTCCATCACATTTCTCGCCTCCTCCACATGAGGCACAACACATGACCGACCAAAATCTACTAGAAAATGGAGCCTTTGATCTAGCTTGTCCTGAGTCCTTCACTCAAATTATGGAGCAAGTAAAAGAAGAAGAACAAGGACAACAACTTGTTAATTCTGACGCTTGTTCCACTAATTGCACCGGGAATGTTGAACGTAAAAGACGCCGTACTCCTACTGATCAAGAAGGAGGAATTGATAATGACATTGTAGAGGCAGTATCGGAAATACGTAGAACTAATGTTGGTCCCCGGAGATACTATGCTTTGTTTGGTCTCAACACTTCTACTGATGATGAAGCAGAAGAAGAAGACGAAGAAGGAATAAACAATGCCACAGTAGAGGTTGTTTCTGAAATACGTAGAACTAATGTTGATCCCCGGAGATACTATGCTTTGTTCGGTCTTAACACTTCTACTGATGACGAAGCAGAAGAAGGGCATCAACAGAATGAAAGAGGAGAGGAGTTTGGATATCAAGATTCAGAACAACAAGAAAGTGGAGAGAAAGAAAATCTTGAATCTGAACCAAATGAAGGAGAAGAGGATAGAAGTCAAGAAAACAAGAATGATAAAGAAGAAGAAGAAGAAGAAGAAGAAGAAGAAGAAGAAGAAGAAGAAGAAGAAGAAGAAGAAGACGCAGAAGAAGCAGAGGAGGAGGACGAGGAGGAGGAGGAGGAGGAAAAAGAAGAATTACAGGAAGAAGAAACAGAGAATACGGGAGATACAGAACATAATAGGAATCATCAAAATTCTGAACAACAAGAAAGTGGAGACCATAATGACAATCAAGATACTGAACAACAAGAAAATGGAAATCAAGAATCTGAACAAGATAATGAAGAGGCCATTGAAAATGATGAAACTCAAGAAGAAAATAACAATGAAGAAGAGGAGGAGTCAGGGGTGGACGAAGAAGAAGAAGAAGAAAAACGAAAAGCAGATGAAAAAGGAAAACGTCCAATGTCTGAAATATGTCAATTAAAATTCATAGCGCCTAAATTCTTCAAATTTGAAAAAGGAGGACCGTCAGATACCCCAGAAGGAGATCAAACTCAAGAAGATGATGCTAATGATCAGTTAAAGAACGAAGATCAGTACAATGATGATGATGAAGATGAAGATCATCAGGTTTTGGCAATTTTAAAATCAATCTGGCATTTCAATTGCAACAATGGGTATTTCCCATATCCTACCTCAGATGAACTACATAATCACATTATGGATTCGGTTCCCAACTTGACAATACTTGGAGAGGATTTAACCAATAAGATCATAGCATTAGAGGATAATTTCAATACAGTTAGGGATCTGGACGGAGATAATCCCGATACGGATCGTCCTATTCATCGAGAAATTTTCGACTTGTCTATGCGATTATGGGGTAATTCAGAAGACCAACTTGGCAATGTTGAACAACAAAATCAGGAACTATATGATGTGAATATAGAGCAAAATAGTACTGCTGATGATCTTGAGGGCTGGAGCTGGTGCTAGCTGCTGATACTTTTCAGACATTACTAAAACTTTTTCTATATGTACAGTTCTGACTTAGAAAGGTGGATTTTGTGAGTTAGTTTAATATGCTACTTATCTATTTTTAGAATAGATGAACTGATCATGAAGTAGTAGTTTACCTTGCACTTTTTAGTTCACTTGAAAAATGTAATGGGATTAGGGAACATGAAAGGGCTTTTTTTGTTAAACTGTTTCCCTTTCCACTTCTGTTTGATATTTTTCCTTCCATTAATAGAATGAAAGATACTATTGTTAATGCTTTCACGGAAGGAAAATGATGACGATACTTAGCAAATAGTTTAGGAAAAGTTAATAATAATACTAACCTTTATAATTATAGTTGCTGGTTAGTTAATAAACTGTTTATTCTATTTAAAAGGTTTGATTTACATGTTTGATTTTGTCTTATAGGAGTATTAGTTATTGGGCTTAACTAGCTATACTATAATAAAAACTTATTTACCATTTTTATTTTGGTTCGTACTTAATTACATTCTATATCTATATTTATCATTTATGTACAAAACTATAAAAAAAAAAAAAAGAATATTCCTTAAATCTAGCATCTCATTCTCTCTCATTCACCAACTTAAATCTAGCATCTCATTCTCTCTCATTCACCAACTCCCTTCTAAAAATTCGAGTTTCATCTATTTTTCAAAAGATTTCATATCTCATTCTCTCTCCCTCATATTTATCATCCAAAATAGGTACGTCTCTCATAATGTAAATGAAAATGGCAAAAATTTGTCGTTAAAATTGCAGCAACAAAGGGTTCTCCATCGACATCCATTAAAAAGCTTCCAAAGTTTGAATTCAATATTCAAAATTTATGAATTTGTGATTTGTTTGGATTAGGTGTTCTTGCAAATGACGGAGAATATACCGTGTAATTTATATCTCAATTTTGAGGAAAATTGGTTAAGTTTAGAGTTGGTTTTACGTAAAATTTTAGATTGAAACTCGAAGAAAACGAAGTTGTAGGAATTGTATAATAATTATATGATAAATGTATCACAATTGTTTTAGAATTGTATTGTAATTGTATTAAAATTGTATATTACTTGTATCTGATACATTAATACCTAAAATAATATATGATACAATATTATTACAAATTTAATACAATATTATATCAGATCTTAGATTTAAAGTTGTTATTGAAACTTGAACAAGATGAAGATCACAATTGTATCACAAATTTTCAGAAATGTGTCGCAGTTTGTATAAAAAATGTATGAGAATTATGTTAGTACTGTATCAAGTATTGTTTTAAGTATTAATATATCAAATACAAGTTAGATACAATTGTGATACAAGTATGATACATTTATGATACAATTTTATTTTAGGTATTGGTGTATCAGATACAATTATGATACAATTATTATACACTTATCATATAATTCCTACAACTTCTTCTTCGATTTGCAATCTGAATTTCTACCTAAAACTAACTCTATACTTAACTAATCTCCTCAAAATCGAGATATAAACTCCAAATGATATTCTCAATCACATTCAAGAACATCCAATCCACACAAATTACAAAATCTTAAAACCCGAAATTGTATGTATCTATGTTCAAGAATCATATATATTTTTGATCTTCAAATGGACCAATTTGTGGAAGAGTTTGTTAGGCAAATAAACAGAAGAAATTAGGGAAAGGAAAAAAAAAAAGGAGAGGGGAGAGGAGAGGGAAAAAAGGAAAGGATGTAATTGAAGTCAGTGATAATGGGGTGTGAGCCTTTTAAGGGGAGAATATATATAATCTGTAAGAAAAAATTCAGGTACTTATTGAAATTAAAACTACAATACCTAAATAAAATAGGTAAATAAATTTCTATTGTAATATATAAGAAAAACTCTCATATATATATATATATATATGCTGGCCCACATGAATAACTTTAGTAGGTACTAGATATGTAACGATCAATTTTAATAGCTGTCACTTTTTTATATTGAAAAAGTAAAATTTACTTTTAGATGAAAAGAAATAATGAGAAAGTGAAATTTGCAGGTCTATTTAGTGAAAGAGTAATGATCAGGAACAATATTTCTGCACATTTTGAACGTAAATTTTCTTGACAAATCATTTTTAGTTCACTCGAAAATTGTAATGGGATTAGGGAACATGAAAGGTGGTTAAACTGTTTCCCTTTCCACTTCAGTTTGATGTCTATTCTTCCATTTATAGAATAAAAGATACTATTATTGTTAATCCTTTCAAGGAAGGAGAATGATGACGTTAGTTAGCATATAGTTTAGGAAAAGTTAATAATAATATAAGCTTTATAGTTATAGTTGCTGGTTAATTAATTACAGTGTTTATTCTATTTGAGAGGTTTGGTTTTGTCTTATATTAGTTATTGAGCTAACAAGTGTAAAGACTTAGATATATATGCTTGACTCACATGAATAGCTTTAGTAGATATTAGATATGTAATGATCATATTTAATAGCTGTCATTTTTTTATATTAAAAGAAGTGAAGTACTTTTAGATGAAAAGAAATAGTGGGAGAGTGAAGTTTGCATGCAGGTCTATTTAGTGAGAGAGTATAATGATCGATCAGGAATAGCATTTCTAGAAATTTTGAACGTAAATTTTCTAGATAAAATCGTTTTTTCCCAATTTTTATATGTCGATGGAACTGCCAAGCTTAGCTTATAGATAGTACCACTAACCTACCATCCTTAAACAAATTGGAAAAATAAACGAAATCACAAAGAATTACATGATGTGAATTCTATATAGTATAATATATGTACAGTTCTGATGCTTATAGAGCTAGCTGCTGATGCTTTCAGACAACACCTTAAACTTTCTATATATATATATATATATATATGTACAGTCCTGACTTTTTAGAATGATGGATTTTTGTGAGTTAGTCTAATATGCTACTTAGCCTTTATTAGAATACATGAACAGATTATGGAGTAGTAGTTTACCTTTGCACTTTCAAGTCCTCTCGAAAATGGTAATGGGACAGGAAACATGAAGGGTCTTTTTTCCCTTTCCATTTTAATTTGACGTGTATCTTTTCTTTATAGTTATAGATAGGAAAAAGGTTAATTAGTTAATTATTTTTGTTTTCTTTTTTAGAGGTTTGATTTAGGTGTTTGATTTTGTCTTAATATAGTTCGTACCAATTTTGTTTTAATTTTATTTAATAAGAAAAAATAAAAGAGGGTAGGAGAAATGCAAAACAGCTAACATATGTATGGGCTTAGACATGTATGGTAGCCAGTTTTTTAAAAGGCGTTTTTGGGCGAGTTCTGGGGTGAGGCGCATCAAAAATGTCCCGAGGCGATGATGTGGGGCGAAAGTCTCAAGAGCCATACGCCAGGGCGTTTGAGGCGCATTTTTGTAGTGAGAATAAGCCCCAGAGGCTTTTTCAAATTAAAACAAAATTTGTTGAATATGTCCTTCATATAATACCCAAATTCTGAAAAGTCAGCTAGTAATTATTCAAAAGTTTTAAAAAGGAACTGAAATATATTAAATTTAAAAATCAAGATCTTTTTAATTGATTGAAACCCTAATTATGGTCTTTTCCAATTCTTTATCTTGTCCGCTAGTCTTAATATCTCCCAAAACAACGAACATTCAATTTTTTTTTTTTTTTACAAATACAAAGATAACTCCATTCTCCTTCATAGCAGCAAGTTCAAAATTTAAATTGCAGGTTAGTCATCCTTTTTGTTCCACCGTGTAGAAAAATTTATTCTTTTCGACTCAAGTTACTTGTGCTTGTAAGTAGCGTATAATAGATTGTTTTGACTAGTTTCTATGGGGATGGAGAGCACGCGCGCGCGCGCACACATATATATATTTCACATCATTATAGTTTTCTTTAATTTTTATGTAATTTTACCAGTATATAAATATTTATTATAATTATATTATTTTATAAAATATTAAAAATTAAATACTCATGAGGCTTATGCCCCGTGCCTCAAAGCTTATGCCTTGGTGAAGTATATATAAAAAGTCTCGCTTTACGCCCATGCCGCTTAAAACACAGTTGATAGCCCACATGAATAGTTTCAGTAAGTATCAGATATGTAACGATCATTTTTAATAGCTGTTACTTTTTGATATTGAAGAATAAAGTAACAAAATTTGAAGTTTGCTGGCCTGTTTACTGAAAAAGTCTAATGATTATGGACAATGTTTCTGGACATTTTGATCTTATATTTTCTTGACAATTAGAATCCTTCTACTTCACATTGTTGGGATTTGCTCCATTAGTCTTCAATAGTTGTTTCAGATGGTGACAACAGCTGTAATTTATTTTAACAAAATACCAACTTAACCGTTAAATCATTTTGCACTCTCTCTCACCCCTTTTTTCTTTTCTGGTGTCTCTTCTCTTCTGAACAATAAAATATTCCACATCTGTGTTTCTTCTTCCTCTCATGTCTCTCTTTCCCCATATCACTCATATTTCTCATTTAGAGTTTTCTCACCAAGGCACACTGGAAAACATTTCTTGCAAAAATTGGTTCACTGAAAGAACCAAAATTGGGGTTTTCAGGAAATAATTTTACTTTGGGTTCAAAATTCTAAAAGCTTGTCTGGGAAATACGTGTTGTGTTCTTGTTTATTACTGTCATCCTCCAAAACAATGTAATAGTAAAGCTTTATAACAAAGAATAATGGTTTCATTCAAAAGAGTTTAACCAAGTTCTCGAAGACCCAGGGGTGCCCAGACCCCAAAAGCAAGTGAAGCACTTGCTTTGGGCCCCAAAAATTTAAGGGTCCCAACATTACTATTTCTTTATATAAGCAGTATATTATCTATATAATTATTTTTTATTGTTGATAAATTTATTTCTTTATTGTCATATTAATTTTTAACAACTCAATTTTTTCCACTAAATAATATAACCAGAATAGTTTTTTGTCAATCTTATTTTACGTTTTACGAATTGCATTTCTCTATTCATTAGTTAGTCATGTAACTATATCTAATAATCTAACTTATCAATTATTTTCCTTACATAAATTATACTCTCTCGTTTCAATTTATATGAAAGTGTTTGATTGAACATGGAGTTTATGAAATAAAGGAAGACTTTTGAAATTTGTAATATAAAATAAATCATAGAAATTTGTGGGCTAGAAATCATCTCATTAAGGATAAAAAGGAAAATCTAAAGTTGAATTGTTACCAAATATAGGAAGGGGGCTGACTAAAGAAAAGGAGTCACATAAGTTGGGACGAAGGAAGTATGTTATCTGAGTTCTCCCATTTCAGTTGTGAGGCAATCAACATTAAATTCATTCAATTTTTTGTATTTTATAAAACCAACTTTTGATTTTTTGTTCATTTCACATCCTCGCTTGTCTAATTTTTCAAAAAATGATGCTCATTATATATATATGGCCTTTTATTAAGACTTTGCTTTAGGCCTCGGATATTATTTAGCCGCCCCTGCAAAGACCTTCTCTTTTTTGTTTTTTTAAACTCCTGGTTCGAGTTTAAACCCATTTATCTTAGGGTAGTGTAATAGTTTTGGGTTGATTTTGATGGCTAACGGGAAGCCAATAACTCCTGCAATTTGTGTTGCAATAGCAGAAGCAAAAAGAAAAGAAAATAACATAGGAAGAAAGAAACTGACGGAGGTTAAGTTGGTATTTAATTTTGTTAAAATAAATTACAGCCTTTAGATGTTACTTTGATCAGTTGTCACCATCTGAAACAAATACTGAAGATTAATGGAGCAAACGTGACTGGAACAGATCCCAACCCAGTTAAATACCAACTTATTAAAGAATCACCTAAATATTGCTACAACATGGGCAAGAGCATACATTGATAGAATAAAAAAAGTACCGCAACTCATCAGTTCTCACATATTCATAAATATCACTTCTTCTAAAACTTCGAATTCATAAATAGCTGATTTAGGACAGTAAATTTTGCAATGCAAAAAAAAAAAAAAAAACACATAAATTTCATTGTCAAAGACTGCAATAACCATTAAAAAAACAAGAGCAAAGAAATGAGGGAAGTGATCTCACTTATTAAATGCAAGAAAAGGTGATCACGGACAAATCTTGAAGCCTCAGGGTCACCATGTCTATCATAAACTCCACAAAAAGTACCTTCATGACCTGTATCAACCTGGCTATGATCTTCTAGTACTTGATTAGCTTACACTACAGCAATAGAAAACTCCCCACATGAATGTTTCTCAAGGTCTCTACACCATAGAAATGGATCATCTTCACCTCCTAGAAAAACATTATCTTCACCTTGCTTATAGGGACATATCGACTCAAAGGTCGCCAACATGCTGATACTGTCCTTACACTCGTCTCCATCCGTCCCTTCAATTGCGACACCAGATGGAGTGCGGACTCTTTCTGGATGTTGTAATCAACAAGAGTCTCACGTGGGATACCTTCCTTAATTATCTTGAAGTTTTCCTTTACACTATCGATAGTGTCTGAACTTTCAACCTGCAGGGTGACGGTTTTACCAGTCATTGTCTTTAAATTGATCTCTATCCTTGCGCTGAATTGCGGCACTAGAGGGAGCGTGGACTCTTTCGCGATGTTGTCAAAAAGAGTCCTTCCATCCACAAGCCGCGGGAGGAGGTTGGTGGGGGTTGGNGGGGTCTGTTCTTCATCTCCCATCCACAAGCTCCGGATCAATTCCGTTCTTCATCCAAGCTCATTGTGCCCCTTTCCCTCAGATACGACACCAGATCCATGGTTGATTATTTCTGGATTTCGTAATACGCTAGAGTCCTTCCATCCTCTAGTTGCTTGCCGCAAAAAATCAGCCTCTGATAGTCAGATGATATCCTCACCTATTCATAAATTTTTTCTTTCACTTCTTCAACCCTGGAGGTACTCTACCGTCACTACTAGAAAACAGGTAAAAAGCGACAAAAAAAAACGACCAAAGTTGGTCATAAATTGCAAAAAAGCGACCAAAATGGCCTGGTCAGTATTTAGGTGGTCAGAAACAAATAGCGACCAAAGTTGGTCGCTAATTTGCGACCAACTTTGGTCTCTACCACAAAAGGACCAAACAATCCGAAAAACATATAAAGACCAACTTTGGTCGCTATTTTTTTTTTAAAATTAATATACACTACTAGAAAACAGCAATTTAGCGACCAAAAATTAGCGACCAACGTTGGTCTGCCAAAAAAATCGACCAAACTTGGTCGTCAAACTAGTAAAAAAAAACAAAAAAAAACTTAAAGCAATTAGCGACCAACTTTGGTCGCTATCTGGCAGGTAAATTCGTCAACATGTTGACCGGACTGGTCAGACCAATCTGGTCAAAGATAATTCAAAATTAGCGACCATAGTTGGTCGCCAAAGTGGACCCACGTTTAAAAATGGCGACCAACTTTGGTCGCTTAGTGACGGGGTAATATTGGGCCAAACTTAGCGACCAAAGATGGTCGCTTATGTTGAAAATAAAAAATAATACGATTTGCAGATGGCGACCAACTTTGGTCGCAAAATGTAAAGTATAAATATTGGCGACCAAAGTTGGTCGCTTATTTAAGGGAAATTTTATGTGGATATAGGCGACCAATGTTGGTCGCTTATCTGGAAAATTTAAATAAATTAGAATTTCTTTTAGCGACAACGTTGGTCGAAAATCTGAAAGTATATATATTATTGACCAATTTTGGTTGCTTTCTTGTCAATATTTTACCAAAATTAAACTCACTTTTGTATTTACTGCATGTCTAAATAATATAAATGTAAGCCATTAACGCTTTTGTAATACAAGGGATTAATATGCAGTTAAATATATACACATATACTGTATTATATATTTATTTATTTATTTTGAACTATATTCGATATTTAATGCGTTAGCTAAAATTATATAGTAGAGCGTATTACATATATACTAAGTGTATTGCATAAACTAAGTGTGCGTGCAATACATTTAGTATATATATACTATACTATATTATATTATATATATG
>MCJB01050448.1:0-55170 GCA_002018475.1 Nicotiana obtusifolia
CCTTTTGACATTATTTCCAATAAAAACGGCAGCAACATTGCTCCAAAAATCGTGTGAATTAACTTGTCCAATTTTGGTGTGATTCAAAATTAAACTTGTTCCTTTGTTTGATCGAACAATTTGCAAGATCATCGTTATCTTGAGGGTCGTTCATATAGCATTGGTACTCCTTAATTTCATCAAGAAGGTAAGTAGGCTAGTTCCTACTTATTGTTTTGATAATTCATAGAGCGTCTTGCTTCTATCTTTGTTTTCTTGTTTCCGCGTTTAATATTGCGTCAGTTGGTATTTGAGCAATTATATTGCATCACAAAGGCCATGTACCGGAAGGGCCTTTTGAAGGTTTCTTCGATGGTGTGCCATCGGCTGACACCTTTGGGCTCGAAGTACCGAGGAAGAGTCCCTTTTGCCGAGACGAGCAGGGCATCTTTCGGTCCCAAGCTCGTCGATAGATTTCCTGCTCCGAGTTCCAACCCTGATTGAAAAAGGATAATAAATTTTGCCATTCCCGAAGATGCTAGGGCCCTTTCAACGCCTGTGGGGGTAGCTAGTTATCTTCGGTGTCTGGTGACCAAAGAAGATCAGGCCGCGATGGACAAGGTGGATGAGGCCTGCTTGTTCAATGAAGCTCAACAGGCATCTAATAAGGTAAAACTTCTTATAGGCTTTGTTCGGTGTTTGCCATTTTGCTTTTCAATCTGGGCTAACTATCTTATTTTCTTTCATATTCGTAGGCCTCGGTGCTTCATCATGAGGCTTTTCTTCGACTAAGGGAAGAAAAGGCACGTCGTAAGCGATTCGAAGGGGAGATGTCGACCCTTTGGGTTGAGCTAAACTTTGTGCGCAAGGAGAATGCTAATACACTCGACCAGATGGAGCAGCAACTTGACCGAATAAACCAATTCTGATCCGCATTGAGCGAGGCCAAAGCAGAGACCAACAAATGGAGAGCTAAGACCGATCTGCTGACCTCAGAAAAGGAAACCCTCCAAGCTCGAGTGGTTTCTTTTGCAGAACAAGTCTCGGAGGCACAAGAGAAAATCGGGACTCTAACTAAGAGCACCGATACGCTTCGATCTCAGGTCGAGACGCTTACCTCGGATCGTGATATTTTGGTCAACAAGCTGCAATCGGCGAAATCAAAGATTGCCACGTCCAAAGCTGATGCCGATGATCTAATAGCTCAATACAGGGCCGATGCCGAGGCTGCCTAGGAGCAATCAAAGATTCTGGTTGAGTATACCAAATGCCAAACCCGCCTTTCTGTTCTCGAAGAGTTACAAGCTCGAGGCTTCGATCTATCCACCGAGGTTGATGATGCAATAAAGGTCGAAGCCGAAGCCAGAAAGCGGGCCTTCCCAGAAGAGGATGAAGACTCCGAGAATTCTTACTAAAGTCTTCTGTTGTATAATATGTATTTTTAGGATTCTCACTTTTGTAACATACTTTGCTTCATATATATGAAAGATCTTCTTTTATCTCCTTTTCTTGTTCGGTCTATTCTGACTCTTTGATAATTCAATTTGTCGAATTTTCTGCACTTCAGGCTTAGTTAAGACTTAGCTTATTTCTTAGTAGATTTTCTCTTTTCATGGCCGATTGGGTAAGGCCTAAATCTTGAAAGGGGTCCGAGGTCTGCCTTAATAGGTCTCATTGCTTTTCGAATTTTATAAATTCGACGTGGCCTTGGCCTATTAAGAAATCGGAGTTCTGCCTTAACAGATTTCAATTCTCCTCGAGTCTAACTTGATTCGGCCTTAGCCTTTTATAAATCGGGGTTTGCCTCAGTAGGTCTTACTTCCCTTCGAGTTTCGTTAACTCGATAAGGCCTTGGCCTTTTAATAAATTGGGGTTTGCCTTATCAGGTCTTACTCCCCTTCGATTTTCGCGTGAAGTTCTGAGCAATGTTAATTTTGATCATGTAATAAAAATTGAAGTGGCCCTTGGGCTCGAGACAAGATATCAGTGCCAAAAAGCTTTTATTAGCATTCAAGTGCTTGTACAATTTGCTTAGGGGGTAGATCAATCTACTCGGGCACGGTACCTTCGACCGTTTGACCCTTACATTGATTCCTAACGATCTATGAGAAGTTCCCCCGAATTGAAGTGTCCAAGCAATGAATCGAAGTAGATAAGCAAACTTCTGATATTCAAGGCCGATCGAAGTTGTGCACTAAGTATTATTGTCTTCGGTAAGCGACCGATCTAAGTTAGCACGATTCCTGGTTGCCTCATTAAAAACCTTGCCGTAAAACCCTATTTGGGACAAAATCGGTCGAAGGGAAAAAGAGTGCAACGCGTGCTTTCAGTCCCAATGTCATGTGCTTCTTGGCTCGAGATTACCTCGTTCAATACCTACAGACGTTAGTAACATAAAATAAACAAATGAAAAAATGACATTTCATACCTCAACAATAGTATCGCTTCAGGTGGCTTATGTTCCAATTGTTTGGTAGCTGTTTGCCTTCCATGGTTCCAAGCTTGTAAGATCCCTTTCCGGTGACCTTCAAGATGGTGTAGGGCCCTTCCCAGTTCAGTCCTAACTTTTCTTCGTTCGGATCTCGAGTATTGGGTGTGATTCTTCTGAGCACCAAGGCTCGGATGTTGGAGTGTCGAAGATGGGCTCTCCGGTTGTAATACCTTTCGATCTTTTGTTTTTGGGCCGCCATTCGAACAAGGGCTGTTTCCCTTCTTTCATCCAATAATTCTAGATTGATGTTCATAGCTTCTCGATTTTGTTCTTCGGTTGTGTATCGAAACCTGATACTCGGTTCGCCTACTTCGACTGGTATTAACGCTTCAGCACCGTATACTAGAGAGAAAGGAGTGGCCCCGGTGCTGGTTTTCTCGGTTGTGCGATATGCCCATAGAACCTCGGGCAGTATTTCTCTCCATTTTCCCTTTGCGTCAGTTAACCTTTTCTTCAAGTTTCGAATTATGATTTTGTTAGTCGACTCCGCTTGTCCATTGCCGCTGGGGTGATAGGGCGTCGATAAGATCCTCTTGATCTTGTTATCTTCGAATAATTTAGTCACTTTACTGCCGATGAACTGCTTGCCATTATCGCACACGATCTCTGATGGCATCCCAAATCGACATATGATGTGGTCCCAAATGAAGTCGATCACTTCCTTTTCTCTAACTTTTTCATAAGCCTGCGCTTCAACCCATTTGGAGAAGTAGTCAGTCATAAAGAGAATAAATTGAGCTTTATCTGGCGAATAAGGGAGAGGGCCGACAATGTCCATTCCCCATTTCATGAAGGGCCATGGTGATAGGACCGAATGTAGTGTCTCTTCGGGTTGGTGGAATCATCGGTGCGTGCCTTTGGCACTCGTTGCACTTGCGAACGAACTCCTTTGCATCTTTCTTCATATCGATCCAATAGTAGCCGGCTCGAATTATTTTTCGAACCAAGGATTCGGAACCGGAGTGATTCCCACATGTGCCTTCGTGTATTTCTCTTAAAATATACTCGGTGTCGCCTGGTCCAAGACATATTGCGAGGGGGCCTCCGAATGTCCTTCTGAATAGGGTCCCATCATCAGATAAACAGAATTGGGCTGCCTTTGTGCGTAATGCTCTCGATTCTTTAGGGTCAGAAGGGAGTTTACCTGAGCTGAGATACTCTATATACTTGTTCCTCCAATCCCAGGTCAAGCTTGTCAAATTAATTTCGGCATGGCCTTCCTCCACCACCGACCTCAAGAGTTGTACGACCTTTTCGGACTCGATCTCCTCATCTTCGACCGATGATCCCAGGTTGGCGAGGGCGTCGGCCTCACTGTTTTGTTCTCAAGGTATGTGCTGTAAAGTCCATTATTTAAACCTGTGCAACGTGACTTGAAGCTTGTCCAAATACCTCTGCGTTCGCCCTTCTCTGACTTTGAAAGTCATATTTACTTGGTTGACCACGAGGAGGAAATCGCATTTGGCTTCGATTATCTCTGCTCCCAGGCTTTTGGCCAGCTCTAAACCTGCAATCATAGCTTCATACTCTGTTTTGTTGTTAGTCAATTTTACAGTCTTAATAGACTGTCGAATAGTGTTTCCGATTGGGGGCTTTAGTACAATACCAAGCCCCGATCCTTTCGAGTTCGAGTTCGAGGTGCAGTTTGTGAACAGGGTCCACACTCCCGAAGGAGTACCCGATTCGGTCATTAATTCTTTCTCGACCTTGGGTATTAGGGACGGCGCAAAATCGGCGACGAAATCCGCCAATACTTGAGATTTGATTGAGGTTCGAGGCCGATATTCGATATCGTACCCGCTTATTTCGATGGCCAACTTGGCCAATCGGCCGGATAACTCAGGCTTATGCATTACATTTCTCAGGGGATAAGTCGTTACTACACATATGGGATGGCATTGGAAGTAGGGTTTTAGCTTCCTAGAGGCACTCAATAAAGCAAGTGCTAATTTTTCTAAATGCGGGTATCTAGTTTCGGCCTCACCTAAGGTTCTACTGACGTAATAAATAGGAAACTGCGTACCTTGTTCTTCTCGGACCGGGACCCTACTCACCGCTACTTCCGAGACAGCAAGGTAGAGGTATAGTTGCTCACCTGTTTTTGGTGTATGCAGCAAAGGTGGGCTAGAGAGATACCTCTTAAGTTCTTCTAACGCGCGCTAACATTCCGGACTCCACGAGAAATCGTTCTTCTTTTTCAGCAAGTTGAAAAATCGGTGACTCCTGTCGGAAGATCTCGAAATGAATCGGCCTAGAGCTGCTATCTGACCCGTCAGCTTTTGTATGGCTTTTACACTGTCTACAATTGTAATGTCTTTGATGGCTTTGATATTTTCGGGGTTAATTTCTATTCCTCGATTCGAGACCATGAAACCGAGGAATTTTCCCGAGCCCACTCCAAATGCGCACTTCTCTGGGTTTAGGTTCATGTTGTACCGTTTCACCACATCGAACGTTTCCTATAAATGGCTCAAATGGTCATCTGCTCGCAGGGACTTAACTAACATATCATCAATGTAAACTTCCATTGTTTTTCCTAGTTGTTCTTCGAACATTTTTTTTACTAGGCGTTGATACGTAGCCCCCGCATTCTTTAACCCAAATGGCATCACGTTATAACAGTATGTACCATACTTAGTGATGAAGGATGTCTTTTCTTGATCATCCTTGTCCATTTGTATCTGGTTGTAGCCAGAGTAGGCATCGATAAAGCTAAGGGTCTCGTGGCCAGCAGTGGCATCGATCATGCGATCGATGTTAGGTAAGGGAAAAGAATCTTTAGGGCATGCCTTGTTTAAATCTTTATAATCTATGAACATTCTTAACTTATTTCCTTTTTTAGGAACTACAACTACATTTGCTAACCATTCTGGGTATTTAACTTCCCGAATGGACCCTATATTTAAAAGCTTGGTTACCTCATCCTTGATGAATGCTTGTTTGACCGATCGAAATTTAGGATCGATGCTCAGTTTGTGAGTCGTGATCTCTGGTGGTATCCCTGTTATGTCAATGTGGGACCAAGCGAAAGAGTTTTCGTTAGCTGAAAGAAAATAAATGTTTGGTCCTAAGCTCGGAGCTTAAGCCTGAGCCCAGGTATACCTTCCGATCCGGTGCATCTCCTCGGAGTGAATTTTGCTCGAGTTCTTCGACCGTAGACTTAGTTGCATAGGATTCGTCGGGGCCGATGAATGACCGGGGAATCCCGTAGTCATCGTCTTCGAGAAGCTCCTGTTCACCTTCATTCGTTGAAGGCGATGCCTGTGATTGCAATTTGGTTCTTTGGGAAGGAGCTATTGGTTTTGATACTGCTTCTTCTACTGCGAACATTTCTTTCGCCGCATGTTGTTCTCCATAAACGGTTATGATCCCATCAGTCGATGGGAATTTCAATATTTGGTGCAGTGTTGAGGGTACCGCTCTGATTTCATGAATCCACGGTCTCCCGAGCAAGGCGTTGTACCTTATATCTCCTTCGATTACGCAGAATTTTGTTTCCCGAACGGTACCGGCAGTGTTCACTGGTAAAGTTATTTCCCCTTTGGTTGTCTTGCAAGCCATGTCGAAACCATTGAGAATCCAAACTTCAGGGATAATTCGGTCCGTCAACCCGAGCTGTTCGATAACCCATGACCGGTTTATGTTGGCCAAACTACTGGGATCGACCAATACACACTTCACCTTAGTTTTGTGTATAAGCATCAATATTACTAAGGCGTCGTTATGGGGTTGTATGATTCCTTCTGCATCCTCCTCGCTGAAGTGCAAAGTTCCCTCCATTGCATAATCCCGAGTGCGCTTTTCTCGGGTGATGGATATTTTAGTGCGTTTCAATACCGGACCTTGGGATGTATCTACCCCACCGATTATCATATTGATCGTATGCTGAGGCTCCTCCTAGTTTACTGGTTTATTCCTGTTCCCATAATGGTTTTTGGCTCGATCGCTCAAAAACTCTCGAAGGTGCCCATTTTCGAGCAACCGTGCCACCTCTTCCCTCAACTGTCGACAGTCCTCTGTCTTGTGTCCATGTGTACCATGATACTTACATATCAAACTGGGATCTATCTTAGCTAGATCTGACTGCAGTGGTCGAGGCCACCTAGTATCCTTAATGCGACCGATGGCCGATACGAGAGTAGCCGAGTCGACGTTGAAGTTATACTCGGATAGTCGCGGTGCTTCTCGATGGCCAGCGGTTCTTCGAAGTTGTTTCTTGCCAATGATCCTCGGTTACTCCGATTAAGATTGTTCCTCCTTTCTCGTCTCGGGGAACCCTGCTTTACTAGAATGGCCTTTCGGTCTCCAGGGTATGGTCGATGCCTGTCTCTGCTCGATCTTGGCTCTCGATAAATATCCCTTTGAACCCTATCATGAGTTCTGATGGGGTAAGTGGATCTCGAGGGGGCTCCAAGTTGGTCGTCCTCGACCCTAATCTTCGATTGATATCGGTTGTGTATATCCGCCCATGTGGCAGCCGGATATTCAATCAAGCTTTGTTTAAGCTGTTGTGAAGCAGTTGAACTTCGAGCGTTGAGTCCTTGGGTGAAGGCCTGTACGGACCAATCATCAGTGACCGGTGGTGGGTCCATCCATTCCATTTGAAAGCGAGATACGAATTCCCTGAGCATCTCGTTATCCCTTTGCCTAACTTTACATAAGTCCGATTTTCGTGTCTCGACTTTGATGGCACCCGCATGAGCTTTCATGAAGGTGTCCACAAGCATGGCAAAAGAATCGATGGAATTCGGGGGCAAATTGTGACACCAAGTCATTGCCCCCTTCGACAAGGTCTCTCCGAATTTCTTTAAGAGAACGGACTCAATCTCATCATCTTCGAGATCATTTCCCTTTATGGTGCATGTGTATGCTGTTACGTGATCATTTGGGTCAGATGTCCCATTGTATTTGGGAATTTTCGGCATGCGAAACTTCTTCGGTATGGGTTTTGGGGCGGCACTTGATGGGAAAGGTTTCTGTACGAATTTCTTTGAGTCTAAACCTTTTAATACCGGAGGTGCTCCTGGAATTTGGTCTACCCTCGAATTATATGTTTCTACCTTTTTATCATTGGCCTCGATCTTCTTCTCGCCTGACTCGACTCGTCTGATTAACTACTCGAGCATTTTCATGATCCCGGCGTTTGACCCCGATCCGCCTTCACTTGGTTCCACTGTGATAGGTTCATTTTCGGGGATAATTTCCCGAGGAGGGCCGGTCTCTATCCCATTCGAAATTTGGCTCCGATTTTGCAGCTGAGCAATGGCTGCTTGCTGGGCTTGCAACATGTTGAATATCATCCTGAGGCTAATCCCGTCCTCCTCGTCATTCTGATTTGCCGAGCGGTCTTCTCTTCGAACACTATTTGATGGGCCAGCAGTTCGATCCACATCGATCGCCATTTGGGAGTTAGCGTCAACTAGAACTTCATTACCGGGCGCCAAGTTGTTGTTTTCGCCCTGGTGGTCAAACTCGCCATAATTGAGGCACAGATTGAGAATGTGACATGATTGTATTGTAACCTAAAAAAAAGTATTCTGCAAAGAACAAGTGTAAAATAGTCTGTGTGACAGAAAATTGTATCAAACGATCACTATTATCCTTGGTCCCACGGTGGGCGCCAAACTATTTACCCTTTATTACGAGTAATAATTACATTTATATGTGGTTTTAAGGATACGTGACCTCATTTGATACAGTTAAAGAATAAACGAAAATAGAGACTAAATTTAGTGAACAAGGAAAAGAGCAAACCACCAATATTGAGTAACCTTTCTGCATTAGAATCCTTTGGAAATAAAATTTGAAGCAGATAAATGAGAAAAATAGACTATAGCTTTTGTATATTGATTGTAGATTGTGTCCGTTTTTACAATAGGGCTGCCTGTTTATATAGGAAGGGAAAAGAATTCTATTCAAGGTAAAAAATCTCATTTACAAGGTAAGATATCCCTAGAATTGATGGATTCAACGTCTTTAGTGATTTGAGCCGCGATTCCCGCCGAGATGTTTACATATCACGAGATTTTCGATTCTTCAGTTACGCAAATCTGATAAGTTTACCATAAGACGTTTTACCCTGATCAGCCTCGATGACCTCGTCTCGAACGCCTTGGCTTCGAGCTTCGTTCCGATGACATCCGGTCTCGGACTTCTCTACTCGACGTCCCGGTCTCGGACTTCTCTTCTCGACGTTCCGGTCTCGAACTATCGGATGGCGACTTCAATGGACGCTGGCCGTCAGATCCCAAAACCGATACTTCTTATGCAAGCGATCGAGTTCGACCCCATACAGTCAATGTTATTCAAAGGCATACAGGAGGTAATTTCTTTCTTTAATTTTAGGCTATTCATGTTGTATTTGGAAAGGTCCACACTTCAATTTACAATATATTTAGAAAATGTAAATGACCATTAATGTTGGGCCCGTGCTTCCGCACGGACATCCCCTGCTAGTTATATTAAAGTTAATAGTTCAAAATTTGATCCGTAACTAACAAGCTTATCTTCGCTCTTGCTTTGGCTTAAATGTATGACAAAACCACCAAAATTGTCAACAATCCTACTAGTTGAGCCCCATACACTCAAATCAAAATAGAACTACCAATGACTAAGGTAAATGGACATTAAACACAATGTAAGGGATCTTTGGGGGAAGTTTACCAAATATTTGAGGTATGAGATGCTTTCATTTTTCATAATGAATAGCGGAATGAAGCCATTGCTATTAACTGGCAAAAATGGCGACGATGAAGTTTCGGACAGTAGTTTGAAGGCGATCGAAAGTTTACAGTTAAAGGGAGTAACTTAAGGCTTTGGGATAATGTTTAAGACATTTTAATACCCTTTGTATTTGAGCTAGGGATACTTTCACGTGTGCTAAGATGAGTATTAATCAAACGCTCGTGATGCTGCCATATGTCCTTGAAAGAGTGTGATCACATTATTCTGCTAAGAGACAAGTGTCCCTACTTCTAGAATACTATAGGAATATTCTTTGTTGCCACATGCATTTTTTCAATTTTCCTTTTACATATTCTTTACAGGGTTTGTTACCAAGTTTGTTAGGCTAGTTATATATACACGTAGACTGTATAATGAAAAAGATACACAGTTACACGAAAGCTTCGAAAATTCTTCTACACTTTCTCTAAAATCTTCATGGTATCAAAGCAGTAGCTCATAAATCCAGATGTATTTATTTGTTCTTTTGAAGTTTTATTCATCTTATCATCTGTTTGTTCTTCCTTCTTTTCCGGAGTCTCTTATTTCTCTTTTTTTTTCTCTGAATTTTCTAACCATCATGACCATCGAAATAGCACAATAAACTAAAAATAATGGTGGACAAATTGATCTCTCTTATTCCTATTTTCTTGCCTTTTCAGACTCCCTTGGTATGAATATGATCAATACTAGTTTCGATGGTACCAATTTTGGAAATTAGAGAAGAGGAGAGTTGATCTCTATCTTCCAAGCACATGCTAGATTTCTGAGGAGCGCAAACCACAACACGAAATTAATGTTCGCTAGTCAACGATAGTATAATTTAATTATCGTCTTCATAGGATTGAATTTAAATAATGTTCAAGTAATTTCTGGCTTAAACGCTATTCAAGATGATCAACACTTTGATTTGGAATAATTAATGACTATAACTAACAAACTAAATTAAAATTATGACTAATTAGACATTGATCACTGAGAATGAGAATTGAACTAAAACAGTTTGTAAACAATATGAGAAATAAGGGTCGCAATAGGATAGATGTAGGATAGCTATTAGGGATCGAACTCTGGTTGTGTTCACTTCTAAGGTTCTAATGATTCTCACGAATTCACTCGATAATTAGCTTAAACGTAAGGTCAAGATTCCTCTTTCTATTAAATTTGTACTCCACTATATGAAGCACTATGAAGATATGCAAGAACACGTTAATGGACTAGTCTTTAGGAAAACGTCTCTCGAATATTCTCCTAACTTGGTTTATTCGAGTGAGTGTTGTTGGAATAGATTGGGTACATTAAGAGTGTGAATCCCAATTTGGGACAATTTGGTGGAGACTTTAGGTGGTTTGAATTGAAAATTGAGCCAAATTCGAAGTACACAAGATGCACATGGAAGAAGATGATATGTGTATCTCACTGTATATCTCCTGTGTATCTTTTGTGTATCACGTGTGTATCAAATATGTATATCTTGTTTATCTCATGTATATTCATGTATGCTTGTATGTGATATACCTGTTTGATTCATATGTCGTATAGAAATTTTTAAACTCGATTTCAACTATGAATTTTGACTCAAACTAGTCTAAATCACCTCTATTCTTTCTCAAATTTCGTATATTAATTAATTATTCATTTTCAACTACTACATCATTGTCCGAAAGAGAATACGACAGTAAATGAGAATAAGGGAAGGGGACGTCAAGGTATGCGGACACCGAGCAGGCATACCTTGAAGTCTCCGAAAAATAGCTAGTAGATGATTTTTAATGACCGGCACGAGTAGACGTACCTGAATCTACACAAAAATGTGCAAAAGCCAGTATGAGTACACCACAACGGTGTCCAGTAAGTATCAAGCCTAACCTCAGTAGAATAGTGACGAGGCCAAGTCAAGACACCTACTAGGATATAAATAAGCAGTATGAAAATGTAGTAAGGATAAATAATAGAAAGCAAATAAATACGTGATACGAAACAAGATAATAACGTGAACTAATACCGGAGATTCAACATGGGAATAACATAAAAGAAGCAACTGAAGAGAACCAAAATGATCATGTACGGACAAGAAATACTAGAACAAAGAAGAACAAAACAACAAGTACATTCCCGCCAAAAGCTCTTTGCAACATGAGATAAACAACAAAATAACACAACGAAGTACCTCCTCGTGTATAATAAGAATCACCGCCGAGGTACCGCCTTGTATAAATCAAGAATCACAACCGAGGTACCGCCTTGTATAAATCAAGAATCACAACCGAGGTACTGCCTTGTATAAATCAAGAATCACAACCGAGGTACCGCCTCATATTCACATTTCTCAATTTCAATCATAATCTTTCCTTGAGCCCTACATATAAAATAGATTTTGAAAACAGTTTTTCCGAAATAGCTACACACACTTTAGCCCACATTATTACGTCGTGTGGCTTCACGTAGATTCCCTACAAGCAACAAGCACATAGTCCCACCTTATACCGCTGCATGAACATTAATGCCAAGCATTATACCGTTGCATGCACGTCAATATCATATTACAATAATAACTTGCATAACAAGTGCCCATATATCACAATTTGCCAACAATCAACAATATCAGTATTTCCACAATATTAGCCCATGGCTCTACCATATAGGATACAAAAATATCAACAACAACAATGAATGTAAAATGCTCAACAAGGAAGATGTTTCAACAATAACAATTTCGCCGCAACGTGATAATAGCTTTCACAACTTCAACACCAATAACTCAACAATGAGAGAATGTATAACCACAACGTTAAATAAGAATAATTCAAAATGGAAGAGAAAACATGTAGCAATGACTTCAAATAATGGAAATCACAATGAAAGAGATAACATGAACAATAACTTCAAATAATGGTAATCAACAACGAAAGAGGTAACATGAACAATTACTTCAATTAATGATAATCAACAATGAAAGAGATAACATGGACAATAGCTTTAAGTAATGATAATTAACAATGAAAGAGATAACATGTAACAATAACAGAGGCAAAAAGTTCAACTAAGGCATGTAAGGATAGACTAACACAATTAAGGATAGATTGACTATGAGAATTTAGAACATGATATGACATTTCAATTAAAGCATGAAAATAGTCTAAATAGCCTAAACCGATCAAATAACATATACAATCTGTGTACCCACTCGTCACCTTGCGTACACGGCTTTCACATAGCACGAATGACATAATCAATACCAAAGCCTAAGGGGTAGTTCCCTCATACAAAGTTAGGCAAGACACTAACCTCAACTAGGCCAACCCAACACTCGGAAATAGCTTCTCCCTTAAAATACACCTCCACACGGCTCAAATCTAACCAAAATCGACTTAAAATCATCAAATAATGCTAAGGAATTCAGTTGCAATAGATAAAGCTAAGATCTCTACACTTTTCTCAAAAAGTCAACAAAAGTCAACCCGCGGCTTGCCCAGTCAAAACCCATGTCCAATGGTAGATTCCCTCTACCCATGAACCCACGAGTTCATATATGTGATTAGTTTCAAAATCCGAGTCCAAATAGACTCTCAAAAATCAATTTTTATTTTTTAAAAACTTGACAAAGTTTCACAATTTTTCACTTTGATTCACATGATTTTGATGTTAAAATCTAAGATATGTTGATGGAATATGGTTGGAAATAGATTAGAATCACCTACCCATGGTTTCTAGGTGAAAATCCCCTCTCCAAAACGCCTCCTACCGAGTCTAGGGTTCAAAAAATGAGAGAATGAAAGATAAATCCCTACTTCCAGCCCTTTTGATCAGTTGCAGATGTTGCAATTGCAAAGTATTTCTTGCAAATGCGGCCACTGTCTGCCCTTTGAGGAGGTCACAATTGCGACTCTGGCTTCGCCTTTGCGAAGCCTGTCTCCATCGCAAATGTGACTATTTTGTCGCAAATGCGAACTACCCTCTACATGAAGCTTTTTTGCAATTGCGAGCCACGCATCGAAATTGCGCTACCTGAGGCCCCCTGCTAAGCTCGCAAATGCAACCCTGGTGTTCGCAATTGCGACACCAGAGCACCATACTCCAGATTTTTGCCAATTTCAATCCAAATCACTTCGGAACATGTTCGAAACACATCCGAGCCCTCAGGGCTCTCAACTAAACTTTCACACTAGTCTAAAAACATCATACAAACTCGCTCGCGCTATCAAAACACAAAAATAACATCTAAAACTACGAATCGAACACTAAAACGCATGAATTTCAAAGTAAAGTTCAAGAATTTCTAAAGTTACAACTTTTTTTTTTTTGGTAAAATATGTTTTTATTATATTTAAATATCAAATTTTACATAAGCGGAGGGGGACATGAATCTTACCTCCCCAAAAAAGTACATGAACCTTGTCTTAAAGGTATTTGAAGGGTTATAGGTGTTTATGATCCTCCTCCCTTGGTGATTAAAAGGTTCTAAATGTGTGCTACCTAAGTTGATCTAATGACTATCTATCTTATAATAATGATAGATAGTCATATGTACAAAAGCAATGTGAAGTAAGTCTAGGTCGACTCTACTAATTACATGTATTCCTATTTCTAATGGTGGCTTGAGAATTATCTTCCTTGATCTGTCACAAGATCTTTTGCCAAAATGTGTGTGATGACTGCTAAGTGAATCATGTGTCCATTGGTCCCTTTTGTTTTGTTTCAGTTTTGGATGCTTTGCAAAGCTGTTCCATTTTCCCTGGCAGTGGCAAAGTGTATGGTGCGTCATAGTCTGTTTGGAAACGTCCTGCTTCTTGAGGAGGCTGTTGTGACTTCTGTGGTTGTTGCTGGTGCTGCTATCTCTGGCTGCTGCTCTATCTTTATGTATTTGTTGGCTTGAATCTTGGCTATTCTGCAGTTGCTGATGGTATCTGTTACTGTTGCTGTTTTTGTCCTGGGCTTCTCTTTTGTCACTGTTTCTCTGTTGATTCTTCTGAGTGCTGTTGTTTGTTATGGGCATTGCTGGACATTAGGCAGATGTTATTTTGCTATAGCTTCTTCTGGTATTGATCTGTTGCCTGCTCGTGTGTGTGTTCTTACTCATGTATGAAGTGAGGGTAGTGGTGTTGGCTTGGTGCCTGCTGATACTTGTTGAAATTGATATTGAGTGTGCTGGTGGTACTGTTTTGCTGCTTCTTTTGTTGCTTGTGGTGTGTTTATGTTGTTTGCTGGTGTGTCTGCTTTCATTGTTGAACAGACTGATGACTCTGCTGCTTGTGGTGCTTCTGGTGCTGCTATATCTGGTCAGTCTAATGTTAGTCCAGAGCAAGGTGACTGAGTTGGTGTGATGTTTGTGTTTGGAAGGTGTGCTGCTCCAAGGTGAATAATTGTTGATATAGGAACATAGTGATTGATGCAATTGAGTTAGATTGAGCACTAGTAGTGCTAATACCACACAACTCAATTGTGCCAATAACCTGTTTCTTTTTGTGCAGTTGCATCTGGTACTGGTGTGTATAAATTGATGTATTGTTTCTGTCCATTGTTGACATTTGAGCCTCTTTGACTTGCTGCATTGACACTCCTTGTTTTTGATTGTACTGCATTTGATACTAAGCTGACTGACCCTTGCATTGTATGATTGTTTTGCTGCTTTGAGGTTTGATGACTGCCTGTTTTGCCTGTCTATTAGTCTCCTTTTTCTCCTTACTGCTTCTGCTTTCCCTACATTGCTTGTTTCTGATCCTGCTGTGTTCAGGTGCATTTGTGTAAACTGTTGGTGTAGTTGTTCTAGCTGTGTGCTTAGAGTATGTTTCCAAGTACCAATCTTGCTGATCCTCTGCTGAGTTGTTGCAGTAGCCTTGTTGTTGTGTATCTGCTGCCTGCTTGTAAGTTGGTGCTCTGAGTGATGAATTTTTGCATTGCTGTCTGTGATGTTTTTCTGCTGGTGTAACTGGTTCCTTTGCTGCACTGAGGCTGTCTTGTCTTGCTTTATGTATCTGCTTTTGTTTTTGCCTAGATGCTGAATTTGATTACTCTGCTGGGTTTGCTGCTTCTTCTGGTATCTTTTGCCTCTTTGTGGTGTTCTGTTTCTATTGATCCCTGCCAATGGTATTGCTGTTGCTGAGCAGTTTGTGAGCTGTCTGTTGAGTCAACTCTTCCATTTCTGATGTTACAAGCTATCACTGATTGTATAGCTTGATTTTCCCTGTTTTTTGTTCTATTAATTCTGCTTGGTTGCATCCCCACATTGTTTTGCTGTTTTGCCTTGTCCTGCTTCCTATTGATGTTGTTGCTCTGCTGTTGTTTCTGGTTCTTTTGTTGTAGTGAAGCTGCCTGTGCTTGTTTGAAGCAACCTTTTACTGCTATTTGTTTGATGCTCCAGCTTGATCCTTGTCTTGTTGCTGAATTTGAAACTGGTTTATCCTCCTGTTGCTGCTGTTTTGGCTTCCATTGTGCTGCTGTTGTATCCAAATTTTTATGTCCAGCACCCTGCAAATACAAAATGAGAGTTATATTGTGTAAAAAACAGCAATTTTCTGGTATAGGTTCCTCCCCTTCTTGAGTGCTTTGTGTTTTTAGGTAGTAATCCTATCCAATGGTGTGTTGGTACAATGAACCAATTGTCATTTTGTCACTTACACTCTTATATATGGACATTGCATTTTATCTGCGTTTAAAAATTTTCTGCCTATTGAGTCCAATTGATTGAAGTGATGGCACTCAATTCTTCCATATTCAAGAGCATAATTGGCAAGGTGGTCTGCCAGCTTGTTTCCCTCCCTATATGTGTGTGATACTATCAGAACAAGGGAGTTCTTGAATTGGAGGATTTCTTCTATTTGATCAGCTATGTACCAGGGTGGCTTCCATGAGCCATTAATGATATTATTTAGGAGCATGGAGTCTGTTTGCAGCCAGATGTTATTGAAACCGTGTGTGTTACAGTATCTTAATGCTTCCTGAATGGCCGTTGTTTCTGCAACTATGTTGGTTCCCTCTAAGCATTCTGCCCCAAGTGCATAAATTAGGTCTCCTGTTTCATTTCTCACACAGAAGCCAATTGAGCTTCTCCCTGGATTCCCTTTTGATGCTCCATCAGTATTAATCTTTATCCATCCTGGCTGAGGGAATTCCCAATTGACTTTTTTGTAGCTTAGTCTTGGGGTGTGGTTCTCCAGCATGTGTAAAAGATCCTGCCATTTGTGCGAGGCATTGATTCGTGGCTTTCTGGTGTGGACTAAAGCTTGCATTGTTGTGGAGATTTGGTAGATTACTCTACCATTTGAGACTGGTTCCCTATGTTTGTAGCTGTTTCTTCTTTTCCACAGTTCCCATATGATGCATGCTGGGAGTTCCTACATTATTGGTTTCAGTCTGTTGACTGTTTGTGCTGTCCAGCATTTTGTTATTGCTTGATGGAATGTTAATCCCTCAATTGAGATTCCTGCTCTGTGCATGAAGTATTTCCACACCTTAATGGCAGTATTTGAGGTGTAAAAGAGGTGAGCCATGCTTTCTTCCTTTGGTTCAGTGCAGCACCAACATTTTGAGGGCAGCTGATACCCCCATCTTTTTAGGTTGTCATCAAGTGGTAGTTTTGCCCTCCAGACCCTCCACATGAAGAAAGCAATTTTGAAAGGGAGTCCCTTTACCCAGATCTTCTCATATGCTATTTTAGGATCTTCCCTTTTCCTCAAATATTCCCAAGCTGTTTTGACTGTGAATTGCCCTTGATTCTGTAGCATCCAGTATGGGGTATCAAGAGTGTTTTCCATCCTTGGTGGCCTTATTGTGGTGATTATGTGTTCTACCATGTCCTATGGCAAGTTTTCTGATAGTTGTTGCCTATTCCATTTGCCATTGAGCATTGTATTATTTACATTCTGGAGTGTTTCTGCAATTGGGAAATATGTTGGAACCAGGAAGTAAAGGGCTCCTAGCCTGGTCCAGTTGTCGTACCAGAAGAGTGAGGATCCCATTTTTAGTTGCCAAGCAATTTGATGTTCAATGATCTCTCTACTTTCTAGCATTTTCTTCCATACTTGTGATCCTTTCTTCCATTGGACAGTTACTGCATTATGTTTTTTGCAGTATTTCTGTGACATGAATGCACTCCAGAGATTGGGCTTAGTTCTGAAATTCCACCACAGTTTGCAGAACAGAGCCTTTGACAATGTAGGGATCTGAATCCTGCTCCTCCTTCCCTTTGTGGTAGGCATAGGTTGTTCCCTCTGAGTCTATCAATTGCTGGATGTTTTCCAGAATTTTGAAATCTCTGGGAGTATTTTCTTCCGTGAATTGGTCCTTGTAGTATGAGATGGCTTATTCCACTATCTGCTCCTGTTCTTCTAACCAGATGCCAGTTTTGCTTTGAATTCTTTTAATATGTGGCCTTCTCCTTCTTCCATTGACTTGAGTGTGGAAGAACTTGGTGTTTCTATCTCCATCTTTGAACCAGGCCATTCCTGCTTTTTGTTTCCAGAACTGTTCCTCTACAGCAAGATGTCTGATCATTTGGGCTTGTATCTTTTGTAATCTTTCTCTGTTTTGAGCAGTAGATCTCTCCTCAAAAAGTTGTTCATGGACAAGAACCACTTCCTCCATGCTTGCTATGCTCTAAAAGATATCTCCAAAGGTGGCTTTGCTCCAAAGGAATAGGGCTTTCTTTAGCTTTTTTAGCTTGCAGTTGAAGATGATGAAGGGGTCCCCATGGAAGTCAGCCTGCCAATTTTCTTTGACCACTGTTTCAAAGGTGTCTTGTTTGGTCCAGAAGTTGAGGAATTTGAAAGGTTTCTTGATCTTTATTGGCTTTTGATCAATATTTTATTAGCAGAGGACTATGATCTGATCCAATTTTGGGGAGGTGTGTAACTTCTATTGTTGGAAAAGCCTGTTGTAGCAATTGATTTGCTAAGCATCTATCCAGACTTTTGAAAATGCACTCTTCGTCTGCTCTTCCATTCCACCAGGTGTAGATACTTCCGTTGAATCCCAAATCTGTCAGGCAGCTGATATTTATGCAATGGTTGAAGTCATCTACTTCATTGAAAGGGACTGGGAGACCTCCATACTTTTCTTCTTGGTCGTAGATGACATTGAAATCTCCTCCCACTATCCATGGATTGGTGATTGTCTGAGATATGTCATATATTGAGTCCCAAAGTTCTATTCTTTCCATTGGTGTGCATTTGGCATATACAAGCGTGAGAATTAGTTCCATCTTTGATTCTGTGTGGATGAGCTTCAGTGTGAGGTGTTGGACTGAATCTACGAGCACTGTGACATTGTAAGCCTCATCCAGAAAAGCCTGAATTTTGTTGGACACATTTGCTATTGCGTGTGCTATGCCAATTCTTCTCCTGTATTGTTCTAGTTTCCTAAGTTGCTGTTTTTGTTCCATGATGCCAATGAATTCAAATTGATGCTTGTTGTGAAGTGTGATCTGTCTTTCGAAGGCTTGCATTGTGTTGACTGATCTTATGTTCCATATGATGGCCTTCATTGTGTTTTACTGGGATATGTCAATGCTCTTTTGGGTTGGATCCTTGTTGTTGGAGGGCTGCTGCTGCCTTTGACCTGTTTCCTTTAGTAGTTTCCTGATCCAATTTGTCTATCTGAATGAGTTGGCGACAGATCTCCTTGCCTTGCAATGTTTCTGAAGTTTTGTGTTATGCTCTCATTGTCCATGTCTTTACCTGTTGCTTCTTTGTCTTCACTCATGACTGCAGTTGTTGTTGATAGATTTCTGGGCCTGATGATTGCCTGTAGCTGAGCTCTTAGTATTCCTGTATTGTTGATTGGGTCTTGTTCCATTGGCCTTCCCATTATTGCAAGGAGTGAGGTTCTCTGTTCTTGGCTTTTTTCTTTCAGTGGCTTTATTACAGATTTTTCCTCAATGTCTTCTTCTTCACCTTGCAATCCCTCTGGAATTTCTCCTTCCTCTGAGAATTCCTCTAGCTGGTCTGCCCATAATCTCCCTGGGATTTGTTCTGCTTGTCTAGTTGCACTTGTTTCTGTTTGTTTTGCAGATGTGTTGTAAAATATTTCCATGACCCACTGTGTGGTGGATTCCATTGTCCTGCCAGTCTCACTGCTTCTACTTGTGATTGTTTCTGTTGTTGCAGCTTTCTTGGCCCCTTTTTTTGATGTATTTTCTTGCCGCATATTGATTTCTTATTTATCCCAATTGGAGCTTATGTTTATGTTGGCTTCTGCCTTGGCTTGCTTGCTTTGTGTGGTATTTGGCCTTAGGATTCTTTGCTTCTCTATAGTTTCTTTTGCTGTGTGATCTCTGCAGATAGCTTCAGTTGTGTCTTGTGCCTTCTCTTTTGTCAAACAATGGTTTACTACATTGGACTTGTCAACTGTTGATATCCTCTCTTGCTTGTCCTTATAGTTATTTTCTTTGTATCTCAGATGATTTGATCTCTCTTTGCTGCTAATTGCTCCTGCATTGTCCCCTGTCCTTCTTTGTTTATCTAGGTCTGTTGTTGTTGTGAATGTAGCAATGTGACCTTCTCTTGTGCTGCAGCTGTTGTCTTTCCTACTAGTATCTGTTCCCAAGTTAGTTGACTGTCTGCCTTGACTGCTGATGTTTTTAGTGTTTGAAGGTTTCTGTTTCCTTGCCTGGGCCTTTTGGTCTTTTCTCCTTTCTGCTATGTTTACGCTATTTGCTGCTGCATTTTCAGCTATACACCTTTCAGTTGTGTGATCTGCATCATAGGTGTTAGCTTGTTCTATTGAATTGAGTGCAATTGGCTGGCCTCCTTGGTTATTGTTGCCAGTATTCAGTTGACCTTGGTTCCTTTCCAGCATCATTTGCTCATTGACTTCCTCTGCTGCTTCTTGATTTCTTGCTATTGTGCCCTCAGTTTCATGATCTTTATTAGCAGTGACATTGTCCACATTCAGTGTTACTGTTCCATTGCTTTCAGCAGTGTGGCTGTTTGCCTCCTTGGCATTCTTCCCCTCTGCTATGTCTGAGTTTATTTCTGAGTTTCCAATTTCCTGGACTTCAGCATTGTGTTTATCGGTGGCATTGACATTGCCTTGGTCTAAGGCATCAAATTTGTTTGCAACAAGTAATTGACGAATGTTTTTTTCTGTCAATTCATTCTGTTTCCCATGCTTGTGATTAGCCTTGTATTGTGTTCTATTGTCTTTGACTTCCTTCTATTGAGGGCCCATATTGCCTACTACCTTGCCACTTGACAAAATCAGAATTGGTTGCTCTGTCCCTGCCAGTTCCTTGCCTTTTTGTGTCCTTTTTTCTGTTGGCCTTTGCTCTTCAACAGTGTTCCTACCAAGAATTTTCGGGTGTAGCTTCCAACACTCAATCATTTCATGTCCTTGAATCTTGCATTGTTTACAGTATTTTGGGAGGTAGTCATACTGTATTTTTATCTGTTCAGTTCTAATTTCCCCTGTTGATTCATTCTCAATATCAAGTCTAACCTTTTGGGGCAACTCTGCTAACAAATCAACTAAGACCTTCACTCTTGCACAACTTGGTCTTGTCTTATTAATTGTTGCTGCATCCAAATGCAAGGGCTTACCAACTGCAGAGGCGAGTGAAAATAGGCACTCCTTCACATAGTAAGTGGGTAGTAAGTGCGAAAAGGATATCCATGCCATCGCCATGGACGTTTCTTCTCCAGACTTGAATTTGGTGTCATATATGAGCTGCCTCATCTGATACTAGAACCCATCCTTGGCTTTGAGGTAGTATGTGCTTTTTGAGGTTATTTTTATGAAATCCTCCCACTGTGTTAATCTGATGAGCACGTGCTTCTCTCTGAAGTATCCAATGTTACATTCTCCTTTGATTCCACACTGAATTGGTATGATTTTCCTGAGCTCTTGCAAATCTGGCCACCCATATGAGAACTTGCCCAAAATCGCAAATTGAAGACCTTCTATGATATTCATACGGGTTACCTCTGCTTCCGTGTATTTGATAATCGGTTGTCCATGCATGTATGTTGGCTTCTTGATCAAAACTGTTTCGATTCGTTTGCTAGGGTTCGAAACTGTGGTGTTGTTTAAGCTTGCTGGTTTAAGGATTTGACTGTAATCTAGGGGTTTGGGTGTGGGTGACATTGTGGTTGGGTGTACTGTAGTATTTTATGATGGTTGGCCAACCGGTGTTTCGCCGGCCGGCGACGCCATTGGTGGCGTTTGAGCTTCGTTTATTTTCACTCTCTAGTCGTTGCACTCGCCAGACTCTCTCTCTCTATGCGATCAGATTCATCTTCAATTCAATCGTTCTAAAGTTACAACTAAATGTCCGAATCCTATCAAATCAACTCCAAACGACACCAAATTTTGCATACAAGTGCTAAATAACATAATGGGCCTATTTCAAGTCCCAAAATCAAACTTCAAGCTCGATCGCTAAAAGTCAACCTACGGTCAAATCTTTAAACATCAAATTGTCAAATTTCGACAAATCAACACAAATCAACCTACGGACTTCCAAAATCAATTTCGAGCATACTCCTAAGTTCGAAATCACGATACGAAGCTATCTGAGTCGTAAAATACAGTTCCTGGGTCGCTTTCAATAAAGTCAAAGTTTGATCAACGTTTTCTAGTTTAAACCTCTAAGTCCAGAATCAAGGGTCCGAATCAACCCGAGAGCTACCGGGGACGAAATTAACCGACCCCAAAAGTCATCAAAATCATAAACACACATGTGTGAAGTATCAAAAGGGGAAACTTACACAAAACGATCTATCAGATCGTTACATAGGTGGAACTGGCAGTAGAAGAGACAACCTCAGAGCAATGCGAAAGATACAAAGAAAGAACTACTGAAAATTCTTTAAATGCTGGGAGGGTAATGTATCTTGTATGCATCCAAAATAATAAACCAAATTAAAATTTACTTAAAACTCAACTACTGAAAAGTTTTGAAGCTTTGAATTCAAAAATTGGGTTTGCAAAATTGTTATTTATGTCGCGACCCGGAATCCAAACTCAGGGTTGTGATGGTGCCTAACATCCACTTGCTAAGCAAGCCGACGTGAGTTAGTCAAATAGACAGATTTTAACAGTTTAAACAAGGTGATGATAAATAACGAGAAATAGGAGCTCAATCTAATACTATACCAGCATAAGTCATGTAATAATATCTACTCCCAAAGATCCGGAGTCACGAGTACACAAGCTACTACAAGTTCTACAAGCAGAGTCTGAAATACATACAACTGTTTTGAATGAAATAAACAGTAAAAGAGGGAAGAGGAAGGGGACTCCAAGGTCTGTGGACGCCAACAGATCTACCTTAAGTCTCTGTATGCAATAATCCGAGCTGACGCACCTCACGCACCACTGGGACCAATACCAAAATCTCCACAAAAAGTGTAGAACTGTAGTATGAGTATAACCGGCCCAATGTATTCCGTAAGTGTCAAGCCTAACCTCGAAATGAGGTAGCAACGAGGCTATGACAAGACACTCACGTAATTAAACCTGTAAACAAACAAACACACACACACACACACATACACACACATACACACACACACACACACACACACATATATATATATATATATGTACAAACAACAACAAAATAGAGATTTAACAATGTACAATTGGGAGGGGACATGCGAAAGGGGGAAAAGATACGTAACTACGACAGGGATGACATCACAAGATAGCCAAATAACTTATCAACCAGTGAAGACCGATAAACATACGGTATAAAGATGGCACGGCATCACCCTTCATGCTTTTACTCTCATCCTTACCATAAAATGATGACATAAAGTAAAATGAAATGGCACGACATCACCTTTCATGCTTTTACTCTCGATTTGCTCATGTAACATGAATAATTGATATGGATGGAACGACTTCACCCTTCATGCTTTTACGCTCGAACTCACCATGTATACATGAACAAATGATATAGATAGAACAACATCACCCTTCGTGCTTTAGTTCTCTTCCTCGCTATGTATTAATCAATAAATGAGATAATGCAATGGCACAGCATCACCGTTCGTGCTTTAATACTCTCCCTTACCATGTAGTAAAGATAATATAAATTCGGGAGGTAAATAGAGCGGAGAATATGCTTTACGTCAAATATGATGCCAAGATACCAAACCTCAACTTCTATAATACTCAACCATTACTAATTAAACAATATTACGGAATAAATAATCAAATAATTAGTAATCTAACCTAATCATGGATATCATAAATAGAAAGTCAACAAATCACAAGGAAACAAGTTCCAACCGCATGCTTGACCCCAACAACAACGCAAATGCTCGTCACCTCACATACGTTCTACCCACATGTTAATCACGTAGCAAATAGGCAAACAAGTCCTAATCTGTCACACCCCGACCTCGGGGAGCGCGACTGGCGCTCAACCAAGATAACCGGCCAAGAAAGCCTGCTAGATTTCCTTCTACCCAACTCACCTATAAATAGAGAGAAGGTAAACTTCATTAATTAACACCAAAAGGGTTCATGAACAACACTAATTCCATCACCATTTGTTACTTCATTTATAAAGTCTCAAAATACATATACTTTCATAGATGAAGTGGAATATGTAATACACATATGACAGTACTATCTTGACCTTCCCAATACCAATACACAACCCACACCATATCTATGGGCCTCTAATAGATACAAAAGAGTACAATGATAGTGACGGCAACAAGGCTCCTTCTATACCTCAAAACATAATACACATACAACAAAAGGTGCACGACCTCGAAATAAAGTGGGGCTCACCAAGCCAACCGGGAAGAGAGTGTACCGCTATCACTAGTCAATGCCCTCCATTGTGGAAACACATGCATCCATAAGAGATGCACCGCCCCCGGAAATAGGGACGTTAGTACATGTCGAATAGTACAAGTATGAAAACCAAACACCTATACAAGGACTCAGAAATTCAACATGAATATGATGAATCATGGTAACAATAAAAGGCTTAGTTAGCCATTAAAGCCATAGCAATTCTAGTAGGAGCTTTCAATGACATTTATAAATTCTTAAGTCGGGGATCCTCTACAACCTTTACACAAAGGGCCCTGCTGCCTCACCCCAATGTATGCGGGTGGAGGTGCAATCACAACACCAGAAACTCTACACAAAGCGGCCCTGCCGCCTCACCCATTGTGGGTGGAGGTGTATTCACAATACCATAAACTCTACACAAAGCGGCCCTGCCGCCTCACCTCAATGTATGCGGATGGAGGTGTATTCACCATGCCACACTTCGGATTCCCAAAACGATAATAGTTTGTGCAAAAGAGTTCCTTTTCAAACAACCATTTGGCACCTTTGGCCTTAGCAAGTGTAAGTTCATAAAGTTTCATCATATGAGAAATAAGTGTTTAATCATATTGATTTCATACAAGATCTTCTTCCCGAAAGGGGCATAACATAATTAAGTGAAAAATAGAGAATCATTAGCACACAAGGTTTCTAACACGATATGCCAATCGGAAATCAATTTTACTAATTTGAATATCCCACATCAGTAGTGTTGTATATTCAAAATTCACGCAATGGAGTTTGGTAGGAACACGAAAATTCCAATACCAGAAAAAGAGTTTAGCCTTCATACCTTGCTTTGAGCTTTCCTTAATTGACTACACAGTTCCGAAAATTCTAGCAACCTCGATCTATTTAGAGACATAGATAAATTGAACACAAATTAGGAAGATATTCATGGTTTCAGCTCATTTGAGCATTTTATCAAACACTAGGTGTGCGAATTTGATTACAAGGTTCTTCCACAAGATGTTCTTCACTCCACAACTAATTCAATACCAAGAGTTTACTCATACTAGTTCAATTACCTCCCCACCATCCTCATAGCTACATGCATGCATAAATAACAACTCTCATACCTAAGAATCTTACTCCCAATTATCCATTTTCTACCTAAATTCGAAATTGAAGATTAAGGTTAGAACCTTACCTCTTGGATGAAAATCTTGTGAAATTTCTTGTTGAATTTCAAAGCTTGGACAAGATGTTGATGAACAAAGCACTTGGAGCTTACTTCTCTCTCCATAGAACAATCCCCTCCTCTCTAAAATGACAGGTTTTTGCCTTCAAAACTAGCCCCAAGGGCTTTTAATCAAAATAGGGTCGGGTAAGAAAAATTAGAAAAATGAAGCTCCGACACAGATTTGCGATGGCATATACGATCGCATAATGCTTCTGCGGTCCGAAAAATGGACCGCATAATGGCCCTCCAGAACTGGGCATTTCTGCCTCAATCTGCGACTAGTCTGCGGTCTGCAAACCAATTCTGCGGTCGCATAATGCGCCGCAGAACTCCCCTCCAAAAATTTTCATGCTGGATCTGTGATGGGTTATGCGGCCCGCGAAATGATTATGCGGCCGCATACTGGACTGCATAATGGTCCAAAAAATTTCCTAGATTTCTACTTCAGCCTGCGGCAGATCTACAGTCCGCAGATAAGTTGTACAATCAACAACGCATTAGTCTACCTCGGCATCACGAAACCCCAGGTTTTGGGTTAAATTTTTTGGGGCTTTACATAATCCCTCAAGTCAAGGTTAACCACGATACATACCTCGCTCCGCAATCAAATCAAAGCTCAACCGGGGAATTTTCTCTAAAATCCCCTCCAAACCAATCGAATCTAGCAAAATATCGTTCAAACAATTCGAAATAAACTTTAGAAACTACCCATAAGTGAAAAAGATTTAATCTTTAATGATTTCGGAAAAAGTCAACAAAAGTCAACCCTGGGCCTGCTTGGTCAAAACCCAAGATTTGGACCAAAACTCATTCGCCCATTCATCCCCGAGCCCAGTTATGAAATTAATTTCGAAATCCAATCTCAATTCGAGGTCTAAATTTCAAATTTACAAAAATTTCCAATTCTACCCAAATCCCTAATTTCTATCATGAAAATCTTAGGTTAGATATTGAAAACTTATGAAATGTAATGGGTAATTGAAAACAAATAAATTAAAGTCACTTACCAATAAATTTAGGAAGAAAATCTCTTGGGAAAATCGTCTCTAGGGTGTTTAGGGTTGAAAGTTTGAAAGAAATAAGCTAAATCCCGCTTTTCTCCTCTTTTGTCCAGCCGCCTATGTCGCAATTGCGACCTGGGGTTCACACATGTGAACCCCGTAAATGCGAGAAATGTTTCGCAAATGCGAAGAAGCCCATATCTCTATTGTCATCGCATTTGCGATGATTTGTTCACAAATGCAAACACTGGAGCTTCGCAAAAACGACCAATTGATCGCAATTGCGACCTCTGTTAGCCCAGCCCCTTTTCGCAATTGTGAAAAGATTGTCCGCAAATGCGAACTTTGCGAGGTATGAGGCCTGTGCACTAGAACTAGCAAAGTCCTATCTCTTTCAACACTCCGCCACGAGTTCGAAACTCACCTGAGCCCCCGGGACGCCAAACCAAACATGCACACAAGTGTAATAACATCATACGAACTCGCTCGCGAGATCAAAACACCAAAATAACACCTAGAACTATGAATCAGACACCAAAACAAATGAAATTTTTAAAGAAACTTCAGAACTTTCAATTTTTCAATCGGATATCTGAATCACGTCAAATCAACTTTATTTTGCACCAAATTTTGCAGACAACTCATAAATACTGTAATGAACTTATACCAAGTTCCGGAACCAAAATCCGTACCTGGTAACAACAAAGTCAACTTACGGTCAAACTTAAGAATTCTTTAAAACCTTTAGATTTCTAGTTTTCAACAAAATTGCATTAATTCAAGCTAGGGACTTCCAAATTCAATTACGGGCATATGCCCAAGTCCCAAATAACGATACAGACCCACGGGGACGGTCAAAATATTAGTCTGGATCTGTTTACACAAAACATTAACCATAGTCAACTCAAATAAGTTTTTTACATTTTTATCAATTTTCTCATAAAAGCCTGCCGGAAAAAAAACGGACTGCGCACGCAAATAGAGGAAGGCTAAAAGGGAGCTATTCGAGGTCTAGAAACACATAAATGAAGGATAAAACTACAAATGACCTATCGGGTCATCACATTCTCCACCACTAAAACAAATGTTCATCCTCTAATGGACACAGAAAGGTACCTGAACTGGTGAAAAGGTGTGGATATCTACTCCGCATGTCCGACTTGGACTCCCACGTGGCTGCCTCGATCGCCTGATCTCTCCACTACACTCAAACTGAAGGATAACTCTTAGACCTCAACCATCGGACCTACCGGGCTAGAATAGCCACTGACTCCTCCTCATAAGTCAAATCCTTGTCCAATTAGACTGAGCTAAAATCTAACACATGGAATGGATCACCGTGATACTTCCGGAGCATGGACACATGGAACACCGGATGGACTGTTGATAAGCTAGGGGGCAATACTAGTCTATAGGCCACCTCACCCACTCTCTCAAGAATCTCAAAGACTCCGATATAGCTAGGGCTCAACTTGCCCTTCTTTCCGAACCTCATCACACCTATCATGAGTGAAACCTGGAGCAATACCCTCTCTCCAACCATGAATGCAACATCACAAACTCTACGGTCGGCAAACTCTTCTGCCTAGACTGAGCAGTGCGAAATCGATCCTGAATAATATTGACCTTATATAAGATATCCTGTACCAAATCTCTACCCAACAACCGATCCTCTCCCAGCTCGAACCATCCAACTAGAGAACGGCACCGCCTCCCGTATAATGCCTCGTAGTGAGCCATCTAAATGCTCGATTAGTAGCTGTTGTTGTAGGCAAACCCCGCAAGCAGCAAGAACTAATCCCAAGAACCCTCGATATCTATAACGCAAGCGCGAAGCATATCCTCCAATATCTGAATAGTGTGCTCGGACTGCCCGTCCGTCTAGGGATGAAATGTTGTACTCAACTCCACTCGTGTTCCTAACTCACACTGCACAGTCCTCCAGAACTGCGAGGTGAACTGCGTACCTCGATCAGAAATGATAGACCCAGGCACACCGTGAAAACGGACGATCTCGCGAATGTAGATCTCAGCTAACCACTGTGATGAATAGGTAACTGCCACTGGAATGAAATGTGCCGACTTGGTCAACCTGTACACAATAACCCATACTGTGTCGAACTTCTTATGAGTCCGTGGGAGTCCAACAACAAAACCCATAGTTATACGCTCCCACTTCCACTCGGGAATCTCTAACCTCTGAAGCAAACCACCAGGCCTCTGATGCTCATACTTACTTACTGACAACTTAGACACCGAGCTACATATGCAACTATATCCTTCTTCATCCTCCTCCACCAATAATGTTGCCGCAAGTCCTGATACATCTTGGCGGCACCCGGATGAATAGACTATCGGAACTGTGGGCCTCCTCAAGAATCAGCTCACGAAGTCCGTCCACATTGGGCACACAAATACGGCCCCACATCCGCAAAACCCCATCATCTACAACAATAACCTGCTTGGCACCACCGTGCCGCACCGTGTCCTTGAGGACAAACAAATGGGGATCATCATGCTAACGCTCTCTGATGCGCTAATACAAGGAAGATCGAGCAACTATGCAAGCTAGAACCCGACTGGGCTCTGCAACATCTAACCTCATGAACTGATTGGCCAAAGACTGAACATCTGCTGCAAGCGATCTCTCACCAACTGGGATATACACAAGGCTTCCCAAACTCACTCCCTTCCTACTCAAGGCATCGGCCACCATATTGGCCTTCCGGGGATGATACAAAATGGTGATATCATAATCTTTCAACAGCGCCAACCACCTCCTCTGCCTCAAGTTGAGATTCTTTTGCTTGAACAAATACTGTAGACTCCGATGATCTGTGAATATCTCACACGCACGCCGTAAAGATAGTGCCTCCAAATCTTCAGCGTGTGAACAATGGCTATCAACTCCAAGTCATGAATAGGGTAATTCTTCTCGTGAACCTTCAACTGCTGTGATGCGTAGGCAATCACCCTGCCATCCCGCATCAATACTGCACCGAGCCTAATACGAGATGCATCACAATACACCTTGTAGGATCCTAACCTGTGGGCCACCTGAATGGTGCACCTTCTGGGTTAATCTAGTCGATAGGGCTGCATGGATGAAAATCCCTCCACAAACCGGCGATAATAACCCACCAAACCTAGGAAACTCCGGATCTATGTAGCTGAAGTAGGTCTAGGACAGTTCTGAACTACCTCAATCTTCTTAGGATCCACCTTTATGCCCTCGACCGATACAACATGCCCAAAAAGGCGACTGAGTCTAACCAAAACTCACACTTTGAAAACTTGGCATACAGCTGGCTATCTCTCAGAGTCTGAAGTGCAATCCGATGATGCTGCTCATGCTCCCCTCGACTGCGAGAGTAAATCAACATATTATCAATGAATACGATCACAAAAGAATCCAAATAGTGCTTGAACACCCAATTCATCAAATCCATAAATGCTACTGGGGTATTTGTCAACCCAAATGACATCACTAAGAACTCATAATGCCAATACCGAGTCCGAAAAGCCGTCTTAGTGACATCAGATGCCCTAATCTTCAACTGATGGTAGCCAGACCTCAAATCAATCTTCAAAAATACTTTTGGCACCCTGAATCTGATCAAATAAGTCGTCAATCCTCGGCAACGGATACTTGTTCTTGATAGTGATCTTGTTCAACCGTCGATAGTCTATACACATCCTCATCGACCCATCTTTCTTCTTCACGAACAACACGAGCGCACCCCAAGGCGAGACACTAGGTCTAATGAAGCCCTTATCAAGAAAGTCTTGCACCTTCTCCTTCAATTTCTTCAACTCTGGTAGGGCCATACGGTATGGTGGAATAGAAGTGGGCTGAGTGCCCAGAGCTAAATCGATACACAAGTCAATATATCCCTGTCGGGTGGCATCCCCGGCAGATCTGCAGGAAACATCTCTGGAAACTCACGAACAACTGGTACTAAATCCATGGAAGGAACCTCCGCACTAGAATCGCGGACATAGGCCAAATAAGCTAGACATCCCTTCTCGACCATACGTCGAGCCTTCACATAAGAAATAACTCTGCTGGTAGAGTGGCCAGGAGCCCCTCTCCACTCTAATCGAGGAAACCCTGTCATGGTTAAGGTCACCGTCTTGGTGTGATAGTCCAATATAGCATGATAAGGCGACAGCCAATCCACACCTAAGATAACATCAAAATCTACCATATAAAGAAGTAGAAGATCTACGGTAGTCTCAAGACTCCCAATATAATCATACACGAGCGATAGACACGATCTAAAAAAAAATAGAATCTCCCAAAAGTGTGGACACATACACATGAGCACTCAAGGAATCACGAGGCACAACCAGATATGAAGCAAATTAGGATGACACGTAAGGATAAGTAGATCTCGGATCAAATAGAACTGAAGCATCCCTATGGCAAACTAGACCACTGTGATAACAGCGTCAGATGACTCAGCCTCAGGTCTACCTGGGAAAGTATAACATCGGGGCTAGGCCCCACCACTCTGAACCACATCTCTAGGACGAACTCTAGCTAGCTGGCCTCCACCTCTAACGGCCTGACCTCCACCTCTAACGGCCTGACCTCCATCTTTGGCTGTCTGACCCCCGCCTCTAGCTAGTTGAGCAGGCGGTGGAGAAACCAGTGCTAGAATCATGGCACAAGCACCCTGCTGCTGTATGCTACCCTGTGACCGGGGGCAAAATCTAGCCATGTGTCTCAGATCACCACAAGTATAACAATCCCTCGGCTGCTGCGACTGCTGACCCTGGAACTAACCCTATGAACCTGGGTAACCACTCTGATAACTCTAGATTGGAGGTGCACTAATAGGAGCTAGTGATGCACTGTAGGCTAGCTGCTTAGGATGAGACACATAAGGGCCCCGACTGCCCGAAGCACCGTGGATTGCCTAAAGCGCTGACTGAAACAGCCTGGGAGGGTGGCCTCTACCAAAAGAAGCCCTGCCTCCAGATGAGGCACCACTAAAACTATCGGAATGATGAGGCCTCTTATCAGACACCGGACCCCTCTCCTGGGCACGAACCAACTCGATCTGTATCGCAATATCTACGGTCGTCTACAAAGAAATATCACTCCGGTCTCCTTGTCCATCTGTAGCTTGAGAGTGAAAGTGAGCCTATCAATAAATCTCCTTACTCTCTCCCTCTCAGTAGGAAGCAAGATAGTGGCATCGCGAGCTAGGTCCACAAATCGGGTCTCGTACTGGGTGATAGTTATACCACCCTGCTGAAGACGCTCGAACTACCTACGGTACTCCTCTCTCAGAGTGACAGGAATGAACTTCTCTAGAAATAGTTGTGAGAACTGATCCCAGGTAAGTGCAGGTGACCCAGCTGGTTTAGTCAACATATAGTCTCTCCACCATCTCAGGGCGGAACCAGTCATGTGAAATGCTGCAAAATCGACCCCATTGGTCTCAACTATACCCATGTTGCGCACCACCTCGTGGCAACGGTCAAGGAAATCATGTGGGTCCTTAGAAGATGCACCACTGAGATGAACAGGAAAGAGCTTGGTAAACTTATCCAACCTCAACATAGCCTCAGAAGATATAGTGGACCTACCACCGGCCTGTGCCGCAACAACCATCTGAACTACCCCAATTGGCGGGGCTGCTGGAGTCTGAAACTACGGAGCCACATGCTCCGGGGTGTGAGTAGCGGGAGTCTATGCTTCTCCCCCATCCCAAGAGACAACTTGTGCCACCGGAAATGTATCGGTCTGGGTCACACTCTCCATGAGGCCCACCAAAAGGCCTAGAGCATCCTGAAGCACTGGAGTGGCTATGAACCTCTCTGGAGCCTGAGCTGGTCTGGCGAGTACAGTCTGAGCTAGAACCTCCTCCTCAAAATCTACATGAGGCTCCACTGTGGGTGCTACTGCTCGAGTTTTCGGCTGAGCTCTGCCTCTGCCTCTGCCTCTGCCCCTGGTTGTAACTGCCACTAGAGGCTCCTGCTCTTGTCCGGCTGTAAATGCAGTGCGCGTTCTCGCCATCTGCGAGAGAACAATAATAGAATGGTTCAATCACCAATGATAGAATAAAATCGCACGATAGAGTAAGAAAGAAGTGATATTTTTCTTAAACTCCATAGCCTCTAGAAGATAAGTACAGACGTCTCTGTACCAATCCTCCAGACTCTACTAAGCTTGCTCGTGACTCATGGACCTAGGCAACCTAATGCTCTGATTCCAACTTTTCACGACCCGAAATCCCAACCTCGGGGTCATGATGGCTCCTAACATCCACTTGCTAGGCAAGCCGACGTGAGATAGTCAAATTGCCAAATTTTAATAATTTAAATAAGGTGATGATAAATAACGAGAGATAGGAGCTCAATCTAATATTACACCAGCGTAGGTCATGTAATAATATCTACTCCTAAAGATCCGGAGTCACGAGTACTCGTGTTACTATAAGTTCTACAAGCAGCTTCTAAAATAAATACAACTGTTTCGAATGAAATGAACAGTAAAAGAGGGAAGAGGAAAGGGACTTCAAGTCTGCGGACGCCAGTAGATCTACCTCAAGTTTCTGTATGCAATAATTCGAGCTGACGCATCTCACGCACCGCCGGGACCAATACCAAAATTTGCACAAGAAGCGCAGAAGTGTAGTGTGAGTACAACTGACCCAATGTACTCCGTAAGTGTCGAGCCTAACCTCGACGAGGTAGTGACGAGGCTATGACAGGACACTCACGTAATTAAACCTATAAAAACATATATATATATATATATATATATATATATATATATATATATATATATATATATAGAGAGAGAGAGAGAGAGAGAGAGAGAGAAACATAGCCAAATAACTCATCAACCAATGAAGACCGATAAACATCGGTACAAAGATGGCATGGCATCACCCTTCGTGCTTTTACTCTCGATTTTCTCATGTAACAATGAATAATCGATATAGATGGCACAACATCACCCTTCGTGCTTTTACTCTCGATCTCACCATGTAACAATGAACAAATGATATAGATGACACGGCATCACCCTTCGTGATTTAATTCTCTTCGTCACTATGTATTAATCAATAAATTAAATAATGCAATGGCACGGCATTATTTTTCGTGTTTTAACACTCTCCCTTACCATGTGATAAAGATAATATAAATTCAGGAAGTAAATAGCGCGGAGAATGTGCTTTACGTCAAATATGATGCCAAGATACCAAACCTCAACTTCCAAAATACTCAACCATTACTAATTAAACAATAATTACGGAAGAAATAATCAAATAATTAATAATCTAACCTAAGCATGGATATCATAATTAGAAAGGCAACAAATCACAAGGAAACAAGCTCCACCCGCATGTTTTACCCCAACAACAATGCATAAATGCTCGTCACCTCACATATATGTTGTACCCACACGTTAATCACGTAGCAAATAGGCAAACAAGTCCTAATCCCTCAAGTCAAGGTTAACATAACACTTACCTCGCTCCGCAATCAAATCAAAGCTCAACCGGGATCTTTCCTTTAAAATCCGTCTCCAAACAAATGGAATCTAACCAAATATTCTTCAAACAATTCGAAATAAGCTTCAGAAACTACCCATGAGTGAAAAAGATTCAATCTTTAATGATTTCGGAAAAACTCAACAAAAGTCAACCTCAGGCCCGCTTGGTCAAAAGCCGAGATTCGGACCAAAACTGAATCACCCATTCACCCCCGACCCCGATTATGTAATTAGTTTCGAAATCCGACCTCAATTCGAGGTCTTAATCCCAAATTTATAAAATTTCTAATTTTACCCAAATCCCTAATTTCTACCATGAAAATCTTACATTGATGTTGAAAACTTATGAAATATAATAGGTAACTAAAATGAAATAGATTAAAATCACTTACCAATGAATTTAGGAAGAAAATCTCTTGAAAAAATCACCTCTAGGGTGTTTAGGGTTGAAAGTTTGAAAGAAATGAGCTAAATCTCATTTTCCCCCTCTTTTGTCCAGGCGCAGATGTCGTAATTGCGAATGCGAACCCAGAAATGCGAGAAATGCTTCGCAAATGCGAAGAAGCCCACATCTCTGCTGTCATAGCATTTGCGATGATTTGTTTGCAAATGCGAACTCTGGATCTTTGCAAAAGCGACCAATTGATCGCAATTGTGATCCCTATTGTCCCAGCCCCTTTTCGCAATTGCGAAGAAATTTTCCGCAAATGCGAACCTGACAGGGGCCCTATAATATCGCAAATCAACTTATACTAAGTTTCGAAATCGAAATCCGAACCCAGTAGCAATAAAGTCAACTTACGGTCAAACTTGGGAATTCTTTAAACCTTTAGATTTCTAGTTTTCAACAAATTGCGTTAATTCAAGCTAGGGACTCCCGAATTCGATTTCAGGCATACGCCCAAGTCCCAAATCACGATACAGACCCATCGGGACTGTCAAAATACTGATCCGGATCCGTTTTCACAAAATTTTGATCATAGTCAACTCAAATGAGTTTTAAGGCACGATTTTACATTTTCATCAATTTTCTCATAAAAACCTTTCGGAAAAAGGACACGGACTACGCACGCAAATAGAGGAAGGCTAAACGGAGCTATTCGAGGTCTTGAAACACAGGAATGAAAGGTAAAACTATAAATGACCTGTCAAGTCATCACAATTTATTTAAATTAGGAGTTGTTTCCAGGGGCGGATTTAGGGGCGGGAGGGGGTTGATTCGCCGAAAATTACATTATACATATAAGGCAAAATCCGTCTTGTTCACTTTATATATTATATTTTAAATCCCCTTGATACATCCCAAAAGCATAACTTAGTGGTCAAAGGAGTTCAAACATTTATGAGGTCACTTGTTTAATTCTTATTGGCAACAATCTCTTCTAATTTTTTAACTTTTTTTTTAACCCCCTTAGCATAAATCCTACCTCTACCACTAGTTGTTGCAAATGATTTGGAATATCCTTTGGACTTTATATCTCAATTTCAAAGGAATTTGGAGAAGATTCAAGTTGATTTTGGTTGAAATTTCAAATGGAACTCGAAGAAAAAGACATATATAAATTATATATATTTTGTATATTGGGTGCACAAAATGATTTACAAAATATATTCAACTAACGAAATTGCATACAAGTTGTAAAAAAGTTGCATGTAAAAATTAATCGAATTTAACTAAACAAATCCAAGAAAATCCAAAATATACTGTTCAGTAAAATCTGATAAATAGATTAGAAAAGATCCAACTATGCCTTTGTACCATACAAAATTAAGCACATTTTCCCTTCGTTAATACTTCACCCATATATGCTCTTACCATCACATAGTTGGTCTATACATGCCCTTACCGTCACATAGTTGGTCCATATATGTCCTTTTTGAAACAGAATCCACCCAATCTAATTTGCTCTTTCTTTAATTGTATTAAAGTGTGTTACAAATACTATTTCCTTTTTATTAGTAATTTTTTTTCTTTACTTTTCTCTTTTCTTTCTTCTTTTTTCTTTTCTTCTCTATTTTTTCTCTCATATCTGATTTCCTCCATTGCTGATGCCTTCTCCATTTCCGTCACCAATTTCACATGATTTTTATTCCTAAAAATCAAACCTACACCACCAAAAGCTTCCTAGCGAGAAGGCTCTAGTTCTTCTGAAAAGAAGGAGATGAAAATTGTCGGAGAAATTTTTTCGGTGGTGCTAATTTGGTGAAGGTAGGATATAGTTATTCATATTTTGAAGGTGTTATTTTCTGTGGAGCTTCATATCTTAAGGGAACAAGACATTCAAAATCTGAATAGCCATATCCTACCTTCACCGAACTAACACCACCGAAAAAATTCTCCGACAATCTTCATCTCCTTCATGTCAGAAGAATATGGGGTTTGTGATGGTAAAATTAGCAGGGATTCATGAGTTTTGTCAAGTTGGTAAAGAAAATGGAGAAGGCATCAGCAATGGAGGAAATCGGATATGGAAGAAAGGAAAAGGAAAAAAAGAGAAGAAAAGATAAAAGAATAAAGAAAAGAGAAAGGTAAATAAAAAAAATTTAATAAAAAGGAAATAGTGTTTGCAATACACTTTAATACAATTAACGAAAGAGCTAATTAGTTGGGGTGGATTCCGTGACGGTAAGGACATATATGGACCAACTATGTGACGGTAAGGGCATATATGAGCTAAAGAATTTACAAATGATAAATGTGCTCAATTTCGTATAGTTCAAGGGCATATTTGGACATTTTTCATAAATAGATTAAAAAAAATATTAATATAAGATTTGAGCTCCGTCATTAGACCAAAAGGCTGCATAATTAGTGGATTTCAGTTTTCAAATTTGGGAAGCACTAATTTTGGCACCTGCTTCGCAACCCACATTTTTTTTTCCCATAAAACTCAACCTGTCCTATACAGACAAGCCTGCCTGACTCCCGCATAGATTCAAATCCACCCCGCCCTGCACCTGCCTCTCTTCATTGCCATCCCTAGTCACTTTTTGACATCAACGTTCATGAGCGTGATAAAAGTCTCTTTTCATACTCTCTCCAAATGCATGTGGTATAGGATAAATTAAAGGGTCCCTCTTGTAGGCATCCTAGGTTACCAGTTCTAAGCTAAATCAAAAAAGTTAATTTGTTGTTTTAGTTGCACAAATAAGAGACTGGGACAAGGAAATCTCCTAAAGGTAAAAGAAGATTCCTTGTAGATTATTTTTCATGATACCTGTTGTGGCTCATGTTTGACAAGTTAAAATTGGTGGGGAACATTGGCCTGATACCCGTTCTCAACAAGAGCCCTTACGCCAGGCACTTTGCTTGCCACTTCCAAATTCTTAGTCCAAAGCACCTGAATGAACTGGGTTTTTTTTAACATTCTTGTTAGGACAAAATCCATGTAAATAACATAAGCACTTGAGTAATTAGTGTTATTTTCACATAACTTTACCAATTGGTCCCTCCGTTCATAAATTTTCTTATTAGTCCATATTAAAAAATGTACATTTTTATATTTAAAGAAACAATTAAATTATGTTAGATGATAGGAAGTATAACAGTAAGTTCGTAAAATTACTATTGCCACATTAATCTGAATGGACTTCCCATTTCTAAACTAGGTTATACCGGTACTATGTTAAGTCTAACTCTTGTCCAATTGCAAAAATGCAAAGCTATTACAAGAAAAATCTTATAATGGTGAAAGAAGATTCCTCGTAGCTCATCTCATGATCCTAAAAGGTTAAGACATTGGTCCGCCACTCGTGCTCAACAAAACTCATACCATGCTATTTGCTTGACACTTCTAGATTCTCCTAGGGGAACAAACATTCTTGCGAGGGAGAAATCCGTGAAACACTTTCACATGAAAGGTATATATATTTTTTTCATTCCGACAGAATATACAGAGACAAGGCATAAAAATATTGATATCCTTCAACTTTGACATAGTCTCAACAGATTCTTTAGGACACTAAAGAGAAGTAAGAACCTCTCTACATTCCAGAAAGTTCTCTGCTTGCTCTGAATGGGAGACTATTGCACTTCTAAATATCAAAATATTTATACATAGTCATGCAACAAATTCGTCATGACTCAATATCACAAACCCATAGGAACACTTTAACTTTTAAATTTTTAATCTTTTTTATTTTTGCTAGAGGCAAGAAGGATTCATTAATTGGGACATGAGTATTGCACTAACGTAACATGGAAAGTAGCAGCTTGAACATATTCAAGAAAGGAGTACCACTGCCCGACAATTTTAAGCCACCAAGATCTATGTCAATTTATCACCGCAAAATTGATGGAGTAATTTCACCTATATATCTGGGCTATACACACAAATCAAGTCACGCACTTTTCTGGGAAAGATAGGAAATAATTAAACCACTCACAGCATTCCCAATTTTGACAACATAATGTAGCTGAATTTGCAACCCAAAAAAAAAAGTGCCAACAGCTGAAGAGAAAAAGGATTCTTTTGTCGACACTGTTGAGTGCTGAAGCACGGAAAAAATAAAGTCATAAAATTAAGATGTGAGATGAGTCATAAGGGTGCAACTTAAAAAAAACAACTCTAGAGCGAGAACTACAATATTTCTTTTTAATGATTTATAATTTGATTGAAAAGGCACTAAGGCATTGCCAAAGAACTAATTAAAGTACAAAGTAAACACCCTCCACATCACATCAAGACAAGCATCAACTCCAAGGAAATAGATCCCCGGACTAAACATAATTGCATGTAGCATACTCCTCTCCTGGTCCTGGAATAGTTAAATACAGCACAAACAAGTGGGAGGAATCATGTACTCTATCCATAAGATAATCCATCCACCTATCCATAAGTTCATGTGCTATTCTATTAATTTCTGCAACATGAAAATCATACATTCGATGTTTATTTCACACCATATAGAATAGTACGTACAGAATGACCAGAATTATGTAAATATCCCTCGTAATCAGGATAAGATCACAAATATCATAACGAGGACCTTAAAAAGATTGATGGTACACGTCTGGAGCCATAGATTATTAGCATGTTTATTTCCTTCATATTTACTGCTAGAGAAACTATGAATAGGGTGGAACATGGGCAGAGCTAGCTAGGAGGGCGGGAGGGGGTCGAACCCTCTTCGCAAGAAAATTATACTATACATACTAGGTCAAAAAAAAATTAATGTATATATAGTAGATGTTGAATCCCCTTAACTTCTTTATGTGTTTACTCTTTTATATTTTGAATTTCCTTGATTGGTAATAATTTTGGCTTCGCCACTAGGGCAGAACACAAAGGTGATAGAGGAGACCCACTGAAAACTATAGATCGCAGATACCAGAAGACAATTCTCTTCTAGCAAATTGCAAATTCAGATTGACATACTGAATTTAAAATACATATTCAAGCTTCAAAGTTACTTATAACTAGACTGTTATTACTAGTGAACTAATAAAAAGATGAATAACATGAAAGAATGTTTTGACTTGTCGGAGAATAAATGCAATTGATTATTCTTCAGAGTCCAACACGATGCTTTAAGCTACAGGTTGCATTCCTTGTACTAAACAACAATATAGACGCACCAGTCAAAAACAGATACTCCCCTAACACGACTTCATGTTCTCAACTCTCTTAGAGAAATTTGTATATATATGCTTAAAAATAATACAGAATGATCAACACTATGAGATATCCTGAAACAATGCATGACACTGGAAAATATCAGCAAGGTCGTGCACATTTTCACAAGTCAGTGCAAAGTAGTCTCAAAGAAGGAAGGTGAATGTGCCATCTCGGGGATATCCGAGGGTTTCTGCGCCACCGCCTGCGCCTCAGTCCGGTCTCCGGTCCTTGCCCCCACATCTTCTTGGGAGGCACCGGCTTCTTTCACTATCGGCTTGGGGACTTTCCGGGCGGATTTACGGTGCACAAGTTCGGGGCTTTTTTTCCCCTCGGAATCGTCACTTAGAGAAATAGCGGGATTAGTAACGGCGACTTTACGGGCCATCATCTTTTTCCTCCCCTTTTTCTTTTCGGGCTCGGCCTGGTCGGGAGCCCTTTTTCTTTTCTTTCCTCCTCCCTTCTCCGATGTGGGAGGAGGGCGAGGAACTGTCCAGCCGGTAACTGCCGACCTCAACTCGGCATCCTTCGAGAGGCCTACAAAACATATTTCCAGAAGGTTAAATGTTGGTGTCGATTTGTTTTGGAAATAAATACCGATGAAGCTTACCGTGGTTCTTGGCTTCCCAAAGACCTTTTGATATTTCTCTCCAGGCCCGCTCGGAATAAGATCGCTGGGCCACAACCTTCCTGACCCATTCCATCGGGTCATCGATCGCGGCCGATGCCTGGGAAGCGGTTGCAAATCATAACACATCGGTTATACGTTGAAAAACAGAAGTGGAATTAAATAGAGAAGCACTTACGTTGCATGTTCCATTTCTCGGGGAACGGCATACTATCGGCAGGGATTAAGTCGGAAGTTTTAATTCGAACGTATCGGCTCATCCAACCCCGATCCCTATCTTCATCGATGCTCGAGAATTGGGCCTTATTGGCCCGACGAGCTAGTTTAATCAGCCCCCCTCGGAACATTCGGGGACTGTATAATCGAAGCAAATGGTCGAGGGTAAAAGGATGTCCCCCCTCGACCTTATCTACGAAAAAACGAAAAAGATAAACTATGCGCCACACAGAAGGGTGGACTTGACCTAAGGTGACCTGGTATCTCCTACAAAACTCGATGATGAGAGGGTCTATGGGTCCTAGTGTGAACGGATAAGTGTACACACTAAGATACCCCTCCACATATGTGGTAATGGCGTCATCCGGAGAAAGGACTATCACCTCCTTATCAGTCCAACGGCACTCGGCCTTCACCCTCTCAATATGTTTTGAGGTGATCGAACGGACATACTCAAAATCGGTTCGCCTCGGCCAGGCACCGGGGAAGGCTTCTCGACCTTGAAGTCGGAACCTATGAAACATCCCACTGGTATGAAGGCCTTCAATGGAGGTTCCATAGAAGGCTCTTCAGTGCGAATGGGCTCAGCCCCTTCAACAGACTAGGCAGGGGAATTTTGCCTATGAGGAACTGACTTAGAAGTTTTTGCCATTGGGATAGCGGAAGCAAGAAACAAGGAAAATTTGAAGTTTCTGGTAAAAAAGATTAAGGGTTTTGCAAATAAAGGAAATTAGAAGAAGCGATTTTGCTGATGGCGTAAAGGTAAAGAAATTGATTCAAAGTGGGAGTGTAGTATTTATACTTTCCCAAAAAGCGGCGGCACTAAGCACGAGGCAAGCAAGCATTAAATGCACGCATTAAATGCGTGCAGCAGGTACAAGGGTCTGTGGACGGGACCTGTGATGATTACCTATGTTGGCAGTCGTGTACGTCACAGCCCTGCCGTCACACATAGGGTTCTTTTTGGGAATAAGCAAGTTGATGCTTTGCCTATGTGTCATGCTTAACGGATATATCGGTTACTTAACCCAAAGGTTCGAAGAACGGGAATTCATATCGTTTTTTGTCCTTACTCTCGAATAAACGAGGGGACTATCTGTATTGGGTCGATCGCTCAGGAGAAGTCGGGACCGGGCATGGTGTAGAACCGGGTCACCCCGACCCAAAGGCTGCAGGTCGAGCATGGGTGTCCGAGGTAATCGAAAACGGGCGACCGACATCGACCGATCGAGGCCTGTTTCAAAATAAGAAGTTAATTTCGACCGGATATCCCGCGGATTCATGGTATCACGCCAGGAGTAAATGTTGCAACCACTATGAACGTTAGGCCGTCATCTTAGGATATTCAATCCCGTAATTAATGGGATTTGCCTTGTAATCAGTCTTTTACTTTATTTAGGACTCTTTCATCTACCTATAAGAAGGGCATTCGCCCCCCACTGTAAAGCAGGACACATTCAGAAAGAAACGATATACTTTACTGCAATTCTTTGTTATTATCACTGTTCAGCGAAACACTTACCTATTTCTTATACTTTCGTCATCAACTATTCAATACTCGTGAGTTTGGCTATTTTCTCTTGCTTATTACCTTTTAATCATTTACGTTATATTTTACACTGTATCGAATTGATTTACGGATCCTTAGCACTACGAACAAATTCAATTGTTATCCAGATTTACGGGTAAACAGATACTTATCAAAACAAAACAAAATATTCCTTGAGGTAATAAAGGTTAAAAGGGCAACTCGTGTATTAAGCTCATGCTTTGCACGATTTTCGGAGAAGGGCTAGATTACATTGGGTCTTCGTATGCAATGTTCAGCGACCCAGCAATTTATACAATAAAGTTGGCGAACATTCTTCCCTTTTCCATGGGGTAAATTTATACAACAAAAGAATAGCAGTTCAGTTCTATAATCCATTTCCATAAAGGACAAAATTCATACATCCATTCATGATTGACGATGACAGCATACTAAAGCACCTATCAATTGGTGAAAGATAGAGGTATAATGTTCACGACACTAATTCTACTAAAACTCTAGGTTCCACGACCTAACATATATTGAAACAGAGGGACAATCATTCAGCACCCGTGTCCTCTACAGATTTCTTATACTCTGGCTTCAACTCGTATGTTCCTTGGTTTGTTCCTCTTTTATTGTACACGCAAAGCTCATTCAGTATCTCTTTCAGAAATTGCTGCAAAACAAGTAAAATAGTTAGATATAATATCATGAGGTAAGGAGAAATGCAACCACGCAGCATCAAAAGGAAATATATCATTTTTCTGTTCTCTCTTTTTGTTGTCCCTGATTGAGAGTACAAAATGGACATATCTGAGCAAACATGGAAGCAAAATTATGTGATGCGACTTGGATTACAAGAGCTATTGCAGTGAATCTCACACTTCCCTCAAGAAAACAATGGGTATTAACTTCATTCTCAGAAAAAAGAAATTATGAGTATTAACTAATTTCAAAAACAATAGGTACTAACAAAAAAAACCCAGTACCGTAAGCGTCTGATCACAAAAAGAAACAAATAACTTAACGATTTTATGACAGAATAGACATCCCGATCAGACAACATACCGCAGGTTGATCTGTTTCTTGCACCAACTGCTTCAAAGTCCAATTGGGTTGTCTCTCAAAAAGCTTAAACATGATATCTTCCAGTTCACCACGGTCCCTTCTAGTTCTCTTGACTTCTGGCCCCTTAACAGGAGCCACCTTCTTCTTGTCCTGCATGGGAACAAGGATGTAAAGAGGCTACTAATTATTCCATTAACTTTCTTGCAGAGATTAGAAAAGACCATGGTGAGCATTTCCGTAACATAACTGAATACAGTGAGCAAAGTTGGCAAAGTACTCTGACAGAAGGTCATACAAAACAAGGTTTCAAGGAGGCGTAATAGTGAGTGTGTGTAACCCAATCGTATGCTCTATCATACTTTGAAGATCATGAAAAGCATTTCTGTCTCGAGAAGGCATTTACTAAAGTTACAACTTAGTAAATTGCAGCATGCCAAATCATACACATTACATGACCTGAAATCCTCTGAAAAGACAATCTTCCAAAAGTACATAAAGCTGTGTATAAAAATGGAAAGGCAAGATTTCTAAATGTTCAGAGGAATAGATGATGGTCCGTATACCTTAGAACTGGACGCAATCAAGCCGATCATCCCAGGCATGGGCCTCATATTGACTCCACGATCATTATCAATGACCTGATTTAGCAGTAAATTAATCAAGTAACAGTCAAGACAAAGTGCAAATGTTTTAGAGAAGAGATCAAATGATAGGAGATTTACCTGTATTTGTCTGTTCTTGATCATTGACTTATTTGTCCTTTCACGACACATTTTCCTATACTCCTCCATGTTACGAGTATGAGGTGTCATATCAAACTTATGTTCGACCTTTCCTTCCATGGAAACTCTTCCTTCAGAAAGAACAATAATTCGGAGAGCAGAGGTTAAGAGAGTGAATTAGGTAAATCAAATTGAAACCTGAGTTGACTGTAATGCTTTTTCAGTTGGAAAAGCTTAAAACAAAAGCCGCCAATTTGTGAATTCCTCGGTACTACGATAGATAATGTAAGCAAAGAAAAAAAACCATCACCAAGCAAATAAAGCTTATGGTGCAAATTACGATTGGAGATTTTTGAAATTATTCTAAAGTCATATATTGATGATATTGCAGAAAGAAAAGAATTTATAATTTAAAATACAAAATTGACATAAACATACAATTTCATTATCTCAGAGTTAATGAAGGAGAAGTAAACAAAGAGGCAAAGGAAAGAGAAAAGAACTAGAAACACAGCCAATGAAAAGGAATCAAAGAATGTGGAGGCAACAGCGAGAAGTAGCCAAGAGATTTTCAAGGAAATTAAGCCTCTTTACCTCCTTTAAAGGATACCCGGTTATTCTATGAATGTAGGAAAACACTCTAAGCATCCAACCCAAAACCTTGAGACAAAGAGTGGAGTGACCTAAGACATTTATAAACCTCTTTGGATGCCCCTGCATACCTTTCGTGGGACTTTAAATAACTCAACACCCTTCCACACTATTGAATTCTTAGGGTAAACACATGGACTTAAATGCATACTCAGAAGCATGAGAATTATCAAAGGTTGACTCTGATAAAACATGAAAGAATCTAAGCATCCAGCGTAAAAATATCTTAAAGCAATTGGTGGAGCAGCCCAATACTTTTACAGATCCCTCTGGATGCTTGCGTACGTGATCAGGGTTGTAAAAAGCGAGCGCTTCCTCGCTTAAAGCGAGAAGTGAAGCGAGGCATCTGGCGCTTCTGTTAGCTGAAGCGTAGTACAAAAGCGCTTGCTTCCCCTGAAAAGCGAGAAGCGATGAAGCGTTGTGAAGCGTAAGAAGCGAGCGCTTCTTTTTTTAAAACTGGGCTGCCAACGTATTTAATTAAAAAACAGTCTTTTTTTAAAACACCATCAAGCAGCAGCATCAGAGAAAGAAAGAGGCGACCTAGGGTTCAAGTTTTCTATACTTTTCAACTTCAAGATCGTCAAGTTTGGTCCCAAGTATGTGATTTCTTCCTCCCCCTCCTCCTCCTCCTTTTACTTTCACTGTTTCAGCGTCCACACAGCAGCGAAATGCTCGCAATTTTTTTTTTTCCCTTCAGTTCTTCTTTCTCATTCTTCTCCTCTTTTTCTTCTTCATTTTCTTGCACTGTTTCAGTGATAAAAATATTGAAATGCTGCCCATTTTTTCGTTTCAATTATACTACCCTTCTTCGTATACTTACTGCATTTTTTTCATATCCTTTATTCTTAGTTCTTATTGCGTTTCTTATATATTATGTAGTTGTACCTTTACTGGCACCAAATGAAGATAGGACAGACCCGACTTGTGCTTATTCTGCAAGAGTTAGCGAGACCAACAACATGGCAATTAGATGTCTTTTTTGTGACAAAATTTCAAATGGGGGAATCTATCATCAAAAAGCGCGTCTAATCGGTGGTGATCTAAACATCGCATCTTGTCCTATAGTTCTGCAGCATGTGAAGGCAGCATTGAAAGCATTCCTTCAAAAAAGAGAGAGTTAAAGACTCAAATGTTTCATGAACAAGAACTGCATAATCTTGATAATAACGATAATGAAATAGAAGAAGGTGACGATGGTTCGTCGCTTCCATTAAAATCACAAAAGCGAGGTAGGATACAAACAATGTCTTCTAGTTGTGGATCTACTAGTAAGACTAAAGGTCCTATGGATTGTTATTTCCCGCAAAAACCAGGAGATAAGGGAGGGAAAAGTGGTAATCCTCAAATTAATGCCAAAGCGATTTTGAGGGCTCGTGCAGTTGCAATGTTTGCGCGGTAGATGTATGATGCACGTCTTCCTTTTAATTGTGTTAATTATATTGACATTTTTTCTGCTTTTATTGAGGTCGTAGGCCAACATGGTCTAGGAATGAAGCCCCCAACTTATCATGAGGTTAGAGGTTCATATCTTAAAAAAAAGAGGTGGAAGAGACTAACAAAATCGTGGAGGAGCACAAAGTAGAATGGAACAAGTTTGGTTGTTCCATTATCATGGATAAGTGGATGGCAAGAAATGAAAAAATGATCATCAATATCTTAGTGAATTCTCCTAAGGGAAGCTTGTTTCTTGAGTCCGTTGATGCAAGCAAGCAACTCTTCTACTGATTCAACCAAAATGTACTCCTTGTTCAAGAGTACAATAAACTCTATTGCAGCAGAAAATGTTGTTCAAGTTGTCAAGGACAACGCTAATGAAAATGTTAAAGCTGGTGATTTGATGTCTATAGGGTACCCGCATACTTATTAGACTCCGTCTGCAGCACATTGCATTAACTTGATCTTCGGTGACATTTACAAGGAAAGACCCTTCAGTTCAGTCTTTAATCAGGCAATTAGAGTGCATTCCTATATTGTTTAAAGGCCTTTGTTATTGAATATGATGAAGCGATTCACTAAACAAAGAAGCTTGGTGAAACCTGCAAAGACAAGATCTGCTACCGCTTTGTTGACTTTGCATAGGATGTATGAGCAAAAAAGCAATTTGAATAAGAAGTTTGTTCAGATGAGTAAACTAATAGTGCCTATGGAAGGGAAGCTCGAGGGAGAGAATTTGCAGATATTATGCTTTCTACTTCATTCTGGAACAATGTGGTTCACGCATTGAAATTTGGTGGTCCTTTAGTTAAAATGCTTCGTTTGGTGGATGCGGAGCAAAGACCACCAATGGGCTACCTTTACGACGCAATGGATAGGGCAAAGGAGGCTATTCGAGACTCTTTTAGTGATCAAAACAAATATAAAAGAATCTTTGAGATCATAGATAAAAGGTGGAGCGGTCAGATTCATCGCCCTTTGCATGCAGTTGGCCTTGTTTTAAATCCGGAACTGTTTTATGACAATGAAGAGAGGATTATAGGAGATGAAGAATTGTGGAGTGGATACATTGAATGTATTGAGAAGTTGATACATGAAGAATCCGTGCAAGATAAATTAACAGAGCAATTTAGTACTTGTAGGAATGCTGAGCAACTTTTTGGAAAAAACATGGCTATTAGACAAAGAAAGATGAAGTCGCGCGGTGAACGAGTGCTTATATGTTGCTTTATAGTTAATAAGTTATTTCTTTATAAATATTATGTTTTGAATATTTGTTCTACTTCTATGGTTGAATGGTGGAAGCAATATGGCCATTCCACTCCAGAATTACAAAAGTTTGCCATCAAGGTTCTAAGTCTAACGTGTAGCTCATTCGGATGTGAAAGGAATTGCAGCGCGTTTGAACATGTAAGAACTAAGAAGAAAGATTTAGTATATTGAGATAATTAAATTATATCTCAATTGTCCTAATCTTATTTATTACATATTATTTGCAGATTCATACCAAAAAGAGGAACAAACTAACCTTGAAGCGTCTCAATGATCTAGTCTTCATTAAGTACAATAAAACATTGAGGCGTCGTTACAACGCTCGCAATGCAATTGATCCAATTAGTTTGGACAACATCGATGATGCTAATGAATGGCTAACTGGAGTACCGGAAGATCATGCAGATGAAGAAGTATTTGAGGAAACTTTTGACTTCACTTGGGGTGATAGCTACAGAGGCGCGTGGAATTGGGGAGAGGATTTATGGTTTGAGGGGAGTACCTCAACTTCAAGCTCACAGAGGAAGGGAAAAGAAGCAGCTACTTCGTCCCTAGTTGATGAAGAAGAAGAAGTTGAAGAACTGACGAGCAATATAATAGTGATAGTGGAATACAAGAATTTGACAATCTTGTAGAAGAATAGGATGCTCATTTTGTGCTTTAATTGATGCTATTCTTTAGTTTTTACATTGAATAGTACATTTGCTTACAGTTACATGTGTTGTCTATGCATTACTTATTTTAATTTTTTTTTTAAATTTCGCTTCACTTCAAAAAAGCTAGCGCTTCGCTTCTCGCTTCTCGCTTTAAGCGAAAAGGGGTTTGTGAATCATGATATCAGTACCCAAACAAATTGCTACAGATAGACAACTAAAATCTCCAACTGAACCTCATACTGCAGATGGAGGAGCCTAATCAGAAGCAGAAAGATACTGTTTTGAGACAAATAAATCAGAGAACTCAAAATGGTCCTTCAGTTCACTAGGTGTACCTAAACTTATAATGTTTTGAAGAAACAAAATGGAAATAATTAACCTGATTTAACTCCCCGAAAACAATGCAGATCAAGCTAAGAACAATAGGAAACATCATCAAACATTCACATGAATTTATAACACTTAAGCGACAGAGCCAAGATACTTACCTTGAGGGGTCTCCGAGAACACACACATCGGGACAAAGTCTTGGAACATATTCAAGGAGTAACTTTTCGGCACATTCCCAGTGTCATTTCCACCCATCTCCATAGTGAACTGTATATCATAAAGATTCCATAAGGGTAAAGATGCATGTGAACAGATCCAGCATATAAGCAATGGATGCACATGCACCCACTGTCTCGAACGCAGATTACATCCATGAAAATATCAGGATCAGACTCTAAATATGAGCATATAAAATTTAAACAAACATATATAAAAAATATGTATCAACATTAAGAAGCGTTGGACTTTTTTTTTTTTTTTTGGAAACTGTTTACCAGCCTTGAACCCTTGACCTAGTAGTTTGGAGAAAACTCCCCAACCACCATGAACAAGGATGGTCGGTAGAGACGTTGGACTGTCTCATACTAGTACTCTACACATGCATATACAAACCTTTAAAAAAGAATCTAAAAGTACTCTGCATATATATTAAGAGGTACATTCACCGACTTTAAACCCTAAATTCACCACGGAGACGCAGGATCATGTTCCACAGGAATTGGTACTCATTAACATCCTAATTTCTCGCATACGGTTGCCTATATTAGTTAAACCTAGCTCTCTAACAACAATGAAAAAACAAACATAACCAAAAGCACAAATATGAATTTCGCTCCAAGAAAATATCATAGATTTCAGATGATTTTTCTGTCTACGTACGTTTTATTTCAAGGAAATCAAGAAATTAAATTCCGAATTCGGAATAAAATGATGTGTTTATCTTTAGTTGTTTACTAACCGCACATAAACTAACTACGAGATAAGATCGACTATGAAAGCTGATTTTTCTTTTTTGACATAAAAGAGAGGTTACTTTAAGAGCAGAAGATTCATCGGAATTAAGAGGATCAACAGAGACAATGACTTTAGAAAGTTGCGGTGAATCGGCGGAGGCGGCGGCGGCTTGCCATGATTTGGAAACAACTAAAGGACACTTGAGTAACCACACTGCATCCTTCGACTTTGCTGTATCCACTGTTATACTACTGTTGCTGTTATCTTCCTCCATCTCCGTCGGCTGTTATGATCGGTTCTTGGATGATTCTGCTCCTCCGGTTTCGACGGTGGCGATGTCTGAAATTGGAAAAGCGGAGGACTGAAGTGGACCGAGATTGAATCGGGTGTGGCTACGGATAAAAGACTTGAGTCCACGTGGGAATTGTGAGTTGTGACTTGATATATCACGTATTCCTTGAGATCCTTTTTCTTCTTTCCTTTCCAAATACTCCTTGGAATTGGACGTGTACGCGCACTAAAATTGTTCCTAGAGAGTTCGAATTTTAGCACGAGGTTGTTTGGTTGGGAATAATTATTTCACTCTTCCATAGGGATAAAAGAACACTAAAATCTCGGAAATTAATTATACTATAATATTATTTCAATTAAACATGGGATAAACTCATCTCAAATTTTATTTCGAAATTAATTGTCCCTTATTCCTCGCACCAAACGAGCCCTTAGGCTACTTAAACGCAATCATACAACTATAGGGGCATCAGTTAACAAGACTAAATTTTAACGGTTTAAAACCCGTAGTACTACTAATATACATGTTTGAACTAAAGCACTCACAGTTGATTTGGGTTAAAATAACTTGGATCAATTTGAATTAAATAATGGATAATAACACCTAAACTTTTTTTAATAAAGAAAGGGGCATGAGGTGAAGAGAGAAATCTTCTATCTATATATAATAGGAGAGGCAAAATAATGATAGGATGACAAGTGTCATCACCAGAAAAATCCTAATCTAAAAAGAAAAACAAGGATAGGCTGACAAGTGTGATCACCAAAAAATGTTTAACTTTAAAAAGCAAAATAAATAAATAAATGAAATACGTAGCAAAATATTTACCCGTAAGACGGTACAGTTGAATGTAACGTGGTTTATAAACAAGCGAATCGCTTTGACCCTAAAACGATAAAGAAATAAGATTAAAATTAAGATTTACCGATTGAAATTAAAGAAGATAACAAGCCTGATTCCGAACTCAGCCTTTCCGAGAGGAAAAGTGAAAGTAAAGTTAAAGCAACGATGAAACTGTTAAACTGAGAGCTTGATAGTAAAGTATGAGAGCAAAATAGTAAAGTATAGCTTTTGCGTGTGGAATGTTTCATGCCCTTGCAATGGTGTTAACCCTAATATTTATAGTTCTACCTAGGGAAACAAGATCCTAGATCAAGCTCCTCTTTAAATGATAATAAAAGGGCCATTGATGAGTATGTAACGGCAGGCCTTGAAATGCAAATATTCTCTGCAATGGCTGCTCATTTAATGCTAGCAAATATTCTCTCATTGAATGTTGTCCGATGGCAAATCATTGAATTTCTACCGCTGTCTACGTTTCCTTCGAAATTTATTCGGTACCGGTCACACAAGCTGCATTCGTACCTAATTGTTTCCCAACTCGTCCTTTGTCTATCTTTAGTTCCACGTGTCATCTTACCATTCGACCATCTGTTCTCAACCAATTTTACCCCATACAGATAGCCCCCTACTTTCCGGTGATGCAACTTAGTTTTAACGGGAAGTAGGTGAAGATTCCTTGCTTGGCGGAAAAGTTCCTGAACTGTCTCTGACATTTTAAAGGACGCACGTCTTCTCGCATTTAATAGCTCGAACACGTGTTGCCCCATGATACAAGAAATATGTTCGCTGATTTTTGAGGTAATCATGGCCATGATATTTGTCGTCTATAACTTCTCCGCTATTCATCATTTTTATTTTTTTACTTCCACAACTTTCATAAGTCTTTCTTCTTCCTTGCATCTGCTTAGAAAACTTAAACAACCTTCTATTTTCTCCGCAAGAAATTTTTCTTTTACAAGCCTCTTACCACCATGTCTTCATATACTGCTTCCTTCGACAATATCAGTCTTTTCTTCGGTGGAGGCCCGAAGAAAAACAAAGACAAGGAGGTCGACGTTGAGTCTAATTAGCACCATAATACCCCTTTAATCAACAAAACAAACAATCTTCAAGAAAAATCTCATTCTACAACTTCTCAAAGCCACGGGTTTTGGCCAGTTCACAAGTTTCCCTCCTCCATTCGCCCTTCCAGTATCCCAACTGTGAAGGAGGACTGCAACTGCCCCCAATATCAAAATCCTCGTCCCAGATATGGTAGAGCGAGTTATCTACTCCAAGGAAGGGTTTATGTGTGTCTATACGTATCTATTTACCTTGCGTCCATTCTCCCTGGGGTCGAGTGAAGGGCTCGACCCAATAATTTTGAAGTTTTGCCACCGATATCAGGTCTGCTTAGCACAAGTAGGCCCATCTGTATGGCGGACGGTGGCCTGCCTTCGTCAACTATGCAATAAGACCGGGGAAACCCTAACTCTTGCACACATAATGAACCTTTACTCTCCCAAGATTTTCCGTGGGGGGTAATAAACTTTAGCAAACATGGTCACTATGCTCTCCTCACCAGCATAGGCAACGACAGCAGATGGATGGAGTGGTTCATCATCATTACTACCAAGGACATCATCCCAGTCGTAACTCCACCCTTTCTAGAGTCGTGGAACCTTTTTCGTAAGTTTTTGATTTTCTGCTTCCTTTCTCCGTGAAAAGATCATTTCTTGCCTTTGCTGATTTTCTGTTTTCTTTGTTTCAGCTACCGATGAGAACCACCATGAGTTCAAGGCCTGGACCAATGGGTTCAGAAAATTCTAGACACTACAACTCCAGAATTCCAACGGTGGATTGAAATGGCCCCCAAATATGGGTGGAAGGCAAAGCACCATGGTAAGCCACGCCCTTCTTTTCCTTTATTCTTGTTCGAACACAAGAAATCTCATGGATAAGTTGCTAACTCCATTTTTGCTTGATACAGGACTTCCGAGGTGCTCTGTGATCTGCCCCGAAGTTGACGCTTTAGAGGACCCCGAGGAGGATAGGAGGGTGCTGCAAAATGCCCTCGCTCGAAGCAGAGCTCGTGGAACTGCCCGACTCTCTGGTGAAGGTCCTCCTCTGGGAGTCCCCAGTCCAAGAATAAGAAACCGAAAAGGAGACGCTCCTCCTTGGTTGGGACTCAGGAGAAGAGGGCGAAAAAAACACCATCCGAGATGGCCACAGTGGTCCTCGTTAATGAAGGAGAAGCTAGTGATGAAGAGGCTTCCCTTCAAAGGAGATCTTCATCAGCTCAACCGGATGCTCAGCGGGAGGAGCTTCAAAACCCAACACTAGAGGAAACTCAGGCGCTTTGAGGTAAGATGGACTTGGTCGAGAATGTCGATGCTCTCTTCCCGACCCTATTGTTGTCTCCAGTCCAAGTAGTTCGTCCCATGGGCCTCTTCTTCCCAAACCACTGAGCAAATAACAACCAACACTCCTCCTGCCATAAATACTTCTTCTCCTTCTATACCAACAACTTCCCAATCATCGACACCACTTGCTCCTTCGCCATCAACACCAGCTGCATCTCCTCCACCGGCAACAGATGAAAGGGATGCTTCTCCTCCTCGGTCTCCTGACCACAAAAACTTCAGGAATGATTACTCAACCCCTTCCCAAGACCTCGAGGGAGGCGAAGTGCCACTCTTTTGGTTTTGAAAGAGTGTCATATTTTATCGAAGTCGGTAGAGCTTGCGAATTATCCAAAGCCAGGATTGGAAGAAAATGGGCTCCCTTAGGGAATGCCTGATAAACAACAGCGTGCACAGTGCGGCACATGTATCCTACCAATTTCCTTCCATCCCTTTCTTTTTTGATATGTATACCTTGCAATGGTAACCTTAATTCTGATCTCTTCTTTCTAGGCCAACCTCCTTTTTTCTAAGGGCCTATAAAGGTTGACCCTTTATAAACAAGGGCTTGCTTGCGAGCGGGATCAACTTTTGACTGAGAGGAACCAACTCGCTACGTGCCTCCAGGTGGTGGAGGCAAAAGCTGCATAGATGGACGAGCTTGAGACTCGGTTACAGCAGAACGAGCAAGATAGAATGGCCCACAACTAAGAAGCTTGTCACGACCTGGTATCCCACCCTCGAGACCATGATGACGCCTAACATTTCACTTTCTAGGCAAGCCAACATTAGCTAGATTATATAACTAATTTTAATAATTCAAAATAAAATATTAATAAAGATAAACCGAAATAGTCTGAAATGGAATAATAAAATACATATGACGATATCCAAACGTCTCTGTGAATCTGGAGTCACGAATACATGAGAAACTAGAGTACTACACATATAGTTTGAAGCAAATACAATTGTTTGAGACTAGGTAAACAGTAGAATAGAGAAAGAAGGGGACTTCAGGGCTGCGGATGTTGTGCAGCTATACCTCAAGTCTACGAATGTAGCTGTCCGAGTAGAACACCACTAGACGCTGCTGGGATTAACACCAGTATCTGCACAAGAAGTGTAGAAGTGTAGCGTGAGTACAACCGACCCAATGTACTCCGTAAGTGTCAAGCCTAACCTTGACGAGGTAGTAACGAGGCTGAAAAGACACCTACTTGAAACTTGTACGGATATATACATAGAGCAACAAAATAATAGGTAGAGAAATTAAAATATTAATTAGGAGGGGACAGGCGAAAAGGGAACTATCATAAGAATAGCAAGTACAAAATCACCAAATAATATTTTCCGAAAATAAGCAACAACGTAACCAAGTAAATCACCAATCGGGGAATCAAATAAGGCATTGAAATAAAAATAGATTGATAGTATAGTCCCCGGTCGTGATGAAACATCGATCCCAATTCTCGTAGTTCTAGTTTTTGTGGAATTTCTGGTGTTGTATCAGATATCGAATGCGAAGCATGCGAATTCGAGCACCGGAAGTCTTGTACCCAGATTGATGCTTCACCAGTGGAAACAACTTGTGAACGATTAAATAATCCTTTTTTAATAATGGAAGTCAAAGCTTGCCATCGAGCCAAATATTATTTAACCATCCATATAGCTGTTTACCATCAATGTGAAAATTTTAGTGCCTTGATATTAAAGGTCTTGTCTTTTGCCGATGGCGTTTCCTTCGTAGTATGCTTTCCGTTGTTGCCTCGTTAAAAACCTTGCTAGAAAAATTCGATTGGGACAAACACTGATCGAAGGGAAAAATAGTGCAGCACATACTTTCAGTATTGGCAGGAACCATCCGCAATAAAACCTTTTGAGGTGAGTCACGTTCCAATTACTGGGCAATTTGACTCCATCTTTATTTTCCAACTCATATGACCCCTTACTGGTGATAGCTGAAACCCGATAAGGACCTTCCCATGTTGGTCCCAGTTTTCCGGCATTGACTTCCCAAGTGTTCTGAGTCACCTTCCTCAAAACCAAATCTCCTACTTTGAAATAACGGAGATTGGACTTGCGATTATAATATCTTTCTATATTTTGCTTTTGAGCCACCATCCTCAATGTACGCCAAGTCTAGATGTTCATCGAGCACATCCAGCTTCATCAGCAACGCTTCATTGTTTGCTTCTTCATTTGCTCGGGAAAACCTTAAATTCGACCCCCCCCCCCCTTCTACTGGTATCAAAGCCTTTTCACCGTACATGAGTGAGAAAGGTGTTTCTTCCGTGCTCATCGGACCACTTGCCCTTAGCGTCATCCAACTTCTTCTTAAGGTTCTGAATAATTACCTTGTTGGTTGATTCAGTGTCACGACCCAAGCCGGAGGGCCGCGACTGGCACCGGACCCTACTCAATGGGCGCCGGCGTACCCTTCATCTAACTTTCCTTATTATCAATAAGGCTTGTCATATGCATATAATCTCGAATAATAATTATAATGATACATGACATTATACCATGATACGAACGTACTTATATACATAATATAGCCAACAAGGCTGCAATGCAAAACCATAAAACAAAATACATATGTTTGCCGACAAGGCAATTCAACTGTACATAAGTCAACCCATCGCTTGTCTATGCATAAATTGACACTTGTCTATGAGCCTCTACAAAAACGTACATAATGCAACCTATGCCGGAACAGGGCCCCGACATGCCCAAAACAGAATGCATACCAAGATTGTGGCAAGTCCGAAGGATGGATCTCACCAATATCTGCTGAACTGGGTAGCCTACTGTGGTGGGGGAGCTTCGTCTATCTGCCCGCTCGGACCTACAGCACAACATGCAGCGTCCACAAATAAAGGACGTCAGTACGGATAATGTAC